>BLSH010431851.1:43832-54295 GCA_018402905.1 Glandirana rugosa
TTCTTTGCGTAGACTGGGTATGGTGTGCCCACGTCAACGTTAGGAGACTTATAGGCTGGACCATGATATCAGATAGTCTAGAAGTATTCCGGTTCCCAGAACGGTAACCTAAAAGCGGCTCTACACAGAAAATGTCAACTATTCTACGATTGTCTACTACGATTGTCTACTAGTACCATCCAAGAATAAAAATTCCCCGTCGGACCCATTGGAAGGTACGTGGAATCGATTATACACGCGGGGCTTGGCCCTGGTTTGCCAGAAAGACTCATTGTAGGAGTGATTCGATTTCCTTAAGCGAGTCCCTACACAACAGGACCGCCCACTGACTGGGACGTGTCCAATATAGGTTCAAGGGGGGTGTTTAAGTCACCCGCCAGGACAACACATCCCTGAGCGAATTCCTTTAGCTTAGTGAGGATGTTACTCAGAAAGACCGTTTGGTCCCGGTTCGGGGCGCACATATTAGCTAAGGTGCATGGAAGGTTACCCAGGCTGCCCCTTAAAAATAAGAACCTACCATGATCATCTGTTAGCATCATCTGTTAGCATCTTATCAACTGTAAAAGACACATCTCGGCGAAAATCCAATGGCAAGACCCTTGGCCTTATGAAGATCTGATAGACTATAGTACCAGGTCGGATATTCAGAGGATTGCAACTGCACCCGTGTGGTATGGGTCAGATGCGTTTCTTGTAGAAAGATAACGTCCCCTTTAAGGCACTTCAATTCCCTAATTAGAGAGTGTCGTTTACCGGGGGTATGTAGTCCCCTTACATTAAAGGAGATTACATTAAGGGATGCCATTGGATTTTACCAGTGAGAGTGTGTATACCAGCCCGGGCGGGTTGAGAGAATAGCAAAAGTAGAAAGGGTTGAATAGGGAGAAGAGGAACAGGGGAGAAGGAGGAAATAGAGAAGACATGTGTAGAGAGGAGGAACAAAACATTGAAAGCAGGCCGAAGCCCAGAGTAAATCACTGAAGTGCACGCATTCACATGCGGTGCGAGCATGGGGAGACTGATCCGGGCCGGGCCGCCCACGCGAGGGACCCCAAACTGAGTCCCCGACCTGGGCCGCCGGACCAGAGCAGCCCCCATGTAGGGAGGGCGGCCGTGAACTGCCGCCGCAAGTGATAGAGACAGAGCGGGTGAGACCGTAGGAAGCGGGCTCCGCCTCTCTGCCCTGTGTAATACTCTTTGCTTTTAGGAGTGAACAGAGCAAAGCAATGTAAACATACCATTGCAGTAGCATAACCATAACTCCAACCATATATGAACATGAGCATAAACTTAAACATATATACGTGAGAACAAGCCTTCGTGAGCCTTAGTATGAATAAAAGGTAAGGAGCAGAAAGATTCCTGAGATCAAGGGAGTTACCCTTGTGCAGGTCCGAATGTCCGGCTCTTTCCCCCAGTATTGGTGCGCGGGGAGGCTTCTAAAGCCCTTAGGGTATGGTACAGTTAGGGGCCACAGATCGGGTGCCTGATGGCCATGCAGGAAGAAAAAGGCAACTAGGAAAAAATAAAAGTCAAACAAAATGGGAAATCCGAACGGTTGAACTCACGTAAGACCTGATGGACCCGGGAGACATCACATGGTTGATGCAGGAACTACGCGGTAACTATTTAGGATAGTGTTAGGCCAACTAACGGTGGGGGCCGAACGTATGTATCTGTCCTCAGGCCTTAATCTCCAGCCGTGGCAGAGCCTGAGCGACGGGCTCGTGAGACCCGCTGCCAGGACTCCCCAACGCCCTGCTGTGTCACCTCGTCTTGCCAACCTGGGAGTTCCGGAGGGGATATGTTCAGATCCATACAGAAGGCATCCAAATCCTCTGGGAAGCGTAAGACTGCCGATCTGCCATCTCTGTTGGCTATCAGACAAGCGGGGAAGCCCCATTTGTAGGAGATGGAGGAGGCTTTTAGCTTTTCTGTGAGGGGTTTTAGGGCTCAACGGCGGTCTAAAGTCTCCTTCGCTAGGTCCGGGAAAAAGGAGAGATGAGCACCATCAAAGTCCAGGGATTTGGCTTCTCTCGCTTTTTGCATGATCAGCTCTTTTTCCTCGAAATAGTGAACTCGGCAGATGACATCCCTGGGTTTCTCGGAGGCCATATTGTGTGGGCGAAGGGCGCGGTGCACCCTATCCAGCTTGAGCGGGTGAGTTGCAGGGTTGCCCAGCAGAGTGTTAAAGATGCCCTGGATCGAAGCACGGAGATCGTCGTCGCCCGTAGCCTCCGGGAGGCCACGGATTCTGATGTTATTTCTCCGATTTCTGTTCTCTTGGTCCTCGATACGGTACATGGCCATTCTATGAGCAATAGCCAGGGATCGGGTGCGGCTTTGCAGCTCTCTAATAGCCTTGGCGTGCCTGTCTAGCCTTAGTTCCGACTCCTCGACCCTGCAGAGGACCTGGGCTAAGTCAGAACGCACCCCCGAGACCTCTTTTTTGATGGCCTTCTCTAAGCCGTGGAGCATCGATGCCAGCTCACCTTTTGTGGGAAGACCACTCACCAGGGCGGCTACCTCCGAACGTCCCGGCGAGGCACCTCTGCTCTCTGAACAGATAGAGGAGGACGGGGAGTGGCGGGATGTAGAAGGCCTCAAGCGGGGGGAGGGGTCCGCCACGCGGGGCGAGCGGCCTAGGCCATCCGATTCCACAGCATCCTCCGTGTCCGCAGCCAGGAACCGCTTAATGGAGTTACTGGGAGTACCTTTCGTCAGGTGAGATTTGATCGATCTTTTGCCCATCTTTTGTAGAAGGAAAACACCGCTGTGAGGGCTCTGTTCAGGCTAATATCACAGTGCTGATTGCGGAGCTTGTAGAAGACACGTCTTCACAGCGCCATGTCCAGACCACGCCCCCCCCAGGTGATTCCACCCGCTAACAAGAGAGACGCCAAGCACACAGCAAATTCAGGGTGGACCAAGATGGCCACCGATAGGGCCTAAGAGACACTATAAGCACCCAGCCTGCCCACTCTCCATATAGAGACTCTGCCAGTGAAGGAAGCAAGTCTCCACAGTTCTAAATAAACACCTTTGGGTCCCGGAGCACCAACAACCCTAAAAACCCCCACACAAGATATGTTCTATCAAGAACGGTAAGGGGTTCTCAGCTCTGAAGTGAAACCTTTCTACCAGAGGTTTGCAGGAAAAGGGAAAACAAGAGGACAAAGGGCTTCCCAAAAACACCTCATATGCAGGGCACATCTGCCAGGAGGACACTGGTATTTCCATCCACAGTTCCGGATCTGGATAACCCCCGGTAATGGTCTCAACAGGGGCCAACTCAATCTCTTCACCCCAAGAAGTCTCTTCGATCCACAGGCCGATCATTTCCCCAGCTACTCTCAACCTCACTCCTGGGCCCAACTTGCCTGCTAACCAACCTCAGCTAGCTTCCCCAGCCTCCACTGAGTCCCTTTTACGACACGTAATGGAGGACTCCCCCTTCTCTCCGGCAATTCGCCCCCTTTACATCAGCAAGAGATGAACAATCCTAGCCCTACAACTCAAGATCCTGTTCTTAATACAGCAGATTTGTTCATGAAATCCTCCAACCTCCTAGAAAGAGTATTAGCGAACACAGCCGTGAAAATTACTGGGGATATAAAAGCAGACTTCAATAATCTTGGCTCCAGAATGGATGCTATTGAACAGAAATTGGACTTTACAGTGGCCAGAACTAACCAAAACTCTGACCACTTACAAGTCTTACAGGATCAACTCGATACTGCCCTAGCAAGAATAGACGACCTGGAAAATAGATCAAGACGATACAATTTCAGGGTAAGAGGCCTGCCGGAGAACATCACCGAAGTGACACCAGCAATTCAGGATCTGATTCAATGCGTCATTCCAAATGTGCCTAAACACAGGCTAGAATTGGACAGAGCCCACAGAGCATTGAGGCCCCCTAGAAAAGACGGCTCCCCCAGGGACATCATAGTTAAACCACATTTTTATGCTATTAAAGAGGAAATGATGAGAGCCTCCTGATCCAATTCTAACATTTCCTGCATGGGACAAAAAGTTCAGATCTTTGCGGACTTATCCCCAAACACTATCCAAAAGAGAAGAACCCTCAAACCGCTCCTCCTGATCCAACAAGCAGAGCTCAAATATTGGTGTGCCTTCCCGTTTGCGTAAAATTTAATCTGAAGGGGAAAACATTCTCCTTCACCAATCTTGCAGAGGGGGAAAAACTCCTATTACAACTCAAACTTATTACCCAAGAAGCTCCGATGGATCTCACCGACCCGACTAGCTCCAACACTAAGAGACCGCCCCCTTCCAGCCCAGTCTCTCCGCTCTGGTCCAAGTCAAGGAGCAAGAAGGCTAAAGACAACAGACCCCCATAAATCGTCAGAAAAGCCGTCTGGTCCTGTTCTTCTATCCCTGTTGGGCTTGGGACCCCCTTGGGGGGTTGGTTGTTACCCCAACTTCTCAAGAGTATCGTCATGCAACTGGAACTGCCTGGTTCCTTTTTTACATGAGACTTGAACAATAACTCCTCTAACAGTCTTTTTGGCTGCCCTGGTTATATAACATAGTTTTTTATGGTTTGTATTTGAGGTTGAATGAGCCTTTTTTTCTTCTACCCAGAGTATAAGTTTTTGGACTCCACATATAGTTTTTACTTAGTACTTCTGCATTAGGCTTCCCTTTTGTGTGTTACAAAGTTTAAGCTTAATCTAGGGGTGACCCGGCCGGGGTAAGTCCCCATGCACCTCCACTTTTCCCGAGGGTCTTCATGGATCTCCTTGGGTTTAGTTGTCCGCCCTTGATCAGACAGATAATTGCAGTTCCCATTTACTGTGTTATTGTTTGTACACCTCCTAGGAGGTTAAGGCTGGCGGGCCAGGAGGGCCTTTTCTCCCTCCTGACACCGCTCCTTTCAGTTATATGTAGATGTACCTGTATTAGCAGTTTCTCTTTTTTCTGTGCTTCCCTTCTTCTTTCTTCCCACCTGCGGTCCAAGCACCTGACTTCTTTTTATGTTTCAGATGCATCCAGGTCTATCAGTTATGGTCCAGGGTTACAGAGCTCCTCAGGAGGATACCACACCCTGCTGGGTGTCTTTGTTTTCTGGGTGAGTGCTGCTCTAATTCCCAAATGCTCCATGGCTAAGGCCTCAGATAGACTTTTCCAAATAGCTACCCACAAAGGCTCAACTCCCCTTTAAAAAGGAAGAAAATATTCTCCCACTATAAAACACTTCACTTAGATGTCGTTATGTTACAGGAAACCCACTTTCCCTTGCGGTACAGCCCCAAGTTTCTCCACTCACACTTCCCTACCTTTTTCTTGGCCAACGCAGAGTCCAAAACCAAAGGGGTTGCGATCCTATTCGCCAAAACTTTAGGCTTCTCCCTTTTGGGGGAAATCAAAGACCCAGAGGGAAGATATATTTTAGTCAAAGGCTCCATTGATAGGATCTTATATACTTTCATATCTTATTATGCTCCCAACAAAGGACAACTAAATTTTTTTAAAACAATGCTTGAATCCATCCAACCTTACTTAGAAGGCAGGGTCATTATGAGAGGAGATTCCAATATCGCCCTTGACCAAGGGCTTGATAAGTCTAAGCCTCAGGGGCAACAATTAACACGTCTGACTAGAGCGAGCCTTAAACTGGCTAAATTGCTTCATTCATTTAATTTATCAGATGTCTGGAGGGAATTAAACCCATCCAGGAGAAATTATACACATTTCTCACATCCTCACAACTCGTATGCGAGAACAGATCACTTGCTAATGGAAGATAACGCTACCCCTCTAGCAAGGAAATCTCGGATAGTGGATACCCCACTCTCCGACCACTCACTGGTTCTCATGCAAATTCGTTCTGACCCTCTCTATACGAAACAATTTATGTGGAGACTCAACGAATCACTACTAACTGACCTGGTTAGAATCTCAGAAATTAATAACTCCCTAAAGGAATACTTTACTCTTAACAATAAAGAAGGGACCTCAGCTGAAGTACTCTGGGCAGCGCACAAAGTCTTCATCAGAGGAAAGCTCATCCAGCTAGCCTCGCAAATAAAGAGAGAACAGCAGATCTGTCTAGGTTGGAGAAAGCATTCACGTCTCTACAGGCGTCCCATAAGATTAACCCCTCTAAAACCCTCACTGCCCAACTGGATAAATCTAGGTTAGAACTCAATATGGCTTTAACAACTAAAGCAGAGAAATCAATTCGTTGGAGTGGCCAAAAGTTTTACACACAAAAAGATAAACCAGGGTCAATGTTAGCAGCCAAACTCTCCCTGCGCAGTCGTTTACACCAGCTCCCAAAAATCAGAGTATCAGGTCATGGCCTCTCTACTAACCCGCAAAAAATTCTAGAGTCTTTTCATAAACTTTATTCGGACCTATACAGCAATCCTAAGCGGGACCATCAAGACTCCCTTTCAGCATTTCTTGAAGATATACCACTCCCCTCCCTGACCCTCGAGCACAAACAGATTTTAGAAGCCCAATTTTCAGAGGAAGAGGTGGGGAAGGTCATTAGGAATCTAAGAGAAGGTTCGGCCCCAGGGCCTGATGGTTTATCTGCACTTTATTATAAAGCCTTCGCCGAGACACTCATCCCCCATATGACTAGGTTTTTTAACGCTAAAACTCCCTTGGACCCACAGCTTAACATGGCCTATATAACGGTTATTCCAAAACCCGATAAAACCCCCGAAGAAGTAGGCAACTATAGGCCCATTTCGTTGATTAATAACGATGTTAAAATATTAACGAAAATCTTGGCAAATAGGCTGTCCACTATCATTAATTCTTACATCCATAAAGATCAGGTAGGGTTCATCCCAGGAAGACAAGGTCCAGATCAGACACGTAGGGCTATTGACCTGATTTCCATCTTACAATCCAACTGGGAGGGTGGGGTCAAACAGCAAGGCATGGTCCTATCCCTTGTACTCCAGAAGGCCTTTGATTCAGTCTCCTGGAACTACATACTCACGATTCTGGAGAGATGGGGATTCGGCCAGCGCTTCCTGGGAATTATTAAGGCCCTCTATCCCTCCCCCTCAGCTCAAATAAAGTTACAGGGGTATCTCTCCCACCCGATAGCTATAGCCAAAGGGACAAGACAAGGGTGTCCAATCGCTATTCGTCAAAACCCTGATATTCAAGGCTTCTCCTGCGGCCCTCAGACCCACAAATGTGGTCTTTTTGCAGACGACATCCTGCTTTTCATAACTTCCCCCCACACCTCCCTTCCCAACTTATGCCGGTTATTGGACGACTGTGCTAAGCACTCAGGTTTGGCAGTGAACTATTCCAAATCGCATGCCTTGAATATCTCCCTCCCGCAGGAAACAGTCACATCGTTGGAAGATGACGGCCAAAATAGAGGAATTATATGCCAGCAACTTTCCTTCTATCTATCGAAAATTAGAGGATGACCTAAAAGTTTGGTCAAAGGGTAATCTCTCCTGGCTGGGCAGAATCAATGCAGTCAAAATGACTCTCCTCCCGCGGATACTATACCTATTTAGAGCTTTACCCATCCCCGTTAGGAGAAATCACTTAAGGTCACTCCAGAGTAAAATTCTCAAATTTGTATGGGGCAACTCAGGATTTAGGTTCCCCCAAAGCACGCTCTTCCACCTTGGGAAGAAGGGAGGTTTGGGTGTCCCCTCTCTCCTTAAATACTTCCAAGCAGCTAGATTGGCTCAACTATCCCGGGTCTACTCAAAATACGAGAAACCGGACTGGATTCAGATAGAAAGGCAGGCAATACCGCAGTTCACTTTAGATTTCCTTCTGTGGACTAACCCGAAAAAGAGACCCCCTATATTATCCCCAACCCTTTCCCACTCACTTGCCCTTTGGGATTCACTAAGAAACCACTCTGCTTTAGTATCCAAGCTAACTCCCCTTGCTCATATATTCCACAACCCAGACTTCCCTCCCGGATTAGATATTAGAGCATTCCAGTGGTGGTTGGACAAGGGGCAGTACCGTATAGGACATTTCTTCACTCCCTCAGGACCAATTTCTTGGGGCTATTGTGTGAGTAAACTGGATATCCCAGCCTCCGAAAAATTTAGATTCTGACAAATTTCCCATTTCCTTAAGCTTATCTGGTTAGAGAAGCCTCTTCCCCCCAAAATTACAGCCTACGAATCTTGGTGTGGCCAAGCCTTGGAGCAGAGGGGAGGCATTTCAGTAGTTTATGCGGCCCTCACTCAGATAATGGATAAGACTCCATACATGAAGCAGTGGGAGGAGGATCTCCAGATCTCATGGGGCCTAGAAACATGGCCCGGTGCACTATCCAACTCCTCCCGAGGCATCCTGAATATGGTCCTCATGGAGGCCAGCATCAAAGTCATTACTAGATGGTATCTCACTCCATTTAAACTAGCCCGCATCTATCCCAAGGCTAACCTGCAGTGCTTCAGAGGATGCGCCCTGCTCGGCACAATGACGCATATTTGGTGGGAATGTCCAAGGATTAGACCCTTTTGGAGAAGAATCTTCAATCTTATTGTAAAACTCACCAAGTCTCAGGTTCCTAGATCCCCTGAGATCGCCCCCTTCTTAATGCTCAAATTCTGAACACATCAAAACCCAACAGGAAATTGGCTCAATTCATTTTAATCGGAGCTAAACTCTCCATTGCCAAATCCTGGAAAAAATCAAGGGTATCTTTTGCAGCAACAGTTCGGAAAATCTCTTGGATCATGTCTCAGGAGAAGATGGCCAGTATCTTATCAGATACCACAAAAAGGTTTGAGGGGATTTGGGAGCCATGGGCCGATTATATAGGGGTCTCCTTCGTCCCAGGACTTGCCCCCCAGTCAAACAGACTTAACCCGATCTAAATCAAGGTGCATCTTTTCTCTCTTTTCATCTCTATGTCCTCCTTTCTTTATCAATATTTCAGACTATGTCTGATATTATTTGCTGTTGGATTTTTTGTTTTCCTTTTTTGTACTAAACTGACACCTTTAGGAGCCTGATACCCCAGTCCTGGGGTCGTCATTCATACATACCCTATACTTGAACCTCCATCAGAAACGGGATGCAGGCTATTGTTCCAATTGCTCTTCTTAAAGCTTCTCTCCCCCTCCATGCACAGTGTGTTCCCGTTATGGGGTGCCTGGAGGACGGAGACTCACCAGCATCTCACTCAGGTATTTTAAGCTCCCTGTTAAGTTGCTCGGCTTTGTCTCAGAACAATATCCCCCTGTTGGATTAAGTGTTGGGTTTGTTTAATGTGGTATCAATGATGATATACTATTATATGGCTTGATCATTCTATCTTTAAACGGTTGCAAGATGTGTTATTTGACTTGTAAAACTTCAATAAAAATTTCTGAAAGTAAAAATCCTTTTTTTTGTAATATTCTGATCTTCTGAGATACTAAATTTTGGGTTTTCACTAGCTGTAAGCCATACTTGTCAAAATTAAAAGAAATAAATGCTTGAAATATATCATGCTGTGTGTAATAAATCTAAATAATATGTAAGTTTCACTTTTTAAATAGAATTACTGAAATAAAATACCTTTTTGATGATATTCTAGCTGTTTGAGATGCACCTGTATATATAAAATTAAAATATTCACATACAAACTTTTAAACAGGGGGTTATTTTTTGAAAACTTGTTTTTAGAAACAGCTGCTAAAATATTTAGCAACAAGTTACAAAAAACCCCAAAACAATCCACTTATATTGGGCATTAAAAAATAATAAAATACTCTCAGTGATTAATGCAATACAATAATAAAAAGGGCATGGCAAGGTATGCCCTTCACATATGGATATACAACAGAACTAATTCAGAGCTTCTACATTTGAAATGGCCAGCTTTTACTTTTTAAAGATAAGCTGTGACTTCAGCAGGCTTTGTAAATTGTAATAACTCAAAGGAAGACTATCTTGGGAGATATTTTTAGTCATCTGAAAATTCCAGTTGAAGTCCCTATATTTCTCTTGTGACAGGTGTTTAGTAATTTGGAGAAATGCTTTGATGCTGCTACATCCAAAAACCCTATTGCAGGATGTTACAATTAAAAAATGTTTCTGGTAGTTTCCAAGCAACACAAATAACAGAAAATGAAGGGTTAGGCTTCTATTAGTCTTAAGCGTAATTACTTCAGAAGAAAACAATATAAGCTAAGTTCATTCTTTGGATCGTTCAAATTTGCATAAGGTCATATGAAACACTAATTGGATAAACTGGTACATCCAAGTTAAAGGATCACTGCTGAAAAAAAAAATCGCATATATATATATATAACTATATATATATATATATATATATATAGTGTATATATATATATATATATATATATATATATATATATATAGTGACGCTATGTGAGGGGAGGTGATAGATGGATGCTATGTGTCACACCGCATACTTCTGCCGGCTAGGCTGAGACTGGAACAAAGCCAGAAACGGCTCTGTTCCAGTCTCCTATGTA
>BLSH010431851.1:54305-70526 GCA_018402905.1 Glandirana rugosa
GGAGTCGAGAAAAAGTCCCAGAAGGGGGAGAGGCCATAGAAGAAAGAAGACGATATATATATAGTGACGCTATGTGAGGGGAGGTGATAGATGGATGCTATGTGTCACACCGCATACTTCTGCCGGCTAGGCTGAGACTGGAACAAAGCCAGAAACGGCTCTGTTCCAGTCTCCTATGTAAAATTTCGGAAGCGGCGGCACAATGTCACTTCTGGTTTACGTCACCAGGTGGCCCCGACCCATACCAATATAAGTCATTGCACAGAGCAGAGCCACCATTACATCAGGAGATTGCATCAAGTCAACATCCAAAGAAGTACAGAGGGAGACGACAGCAGAGAAGACCCTGCAAAAGAGCAGAAGAAAGAAGATGCCAGAGAGGGGGAAGACCCTGCAAAAGAGCAGAAGAAAGAAGATACCGGAGAGGGGGAAGACCCTGAAAAAGAGCTGAGGAAAGAAGACGCCGGAGAGGGGGAAGACCCTGTAAAAGAGCTGAAGAAAGAAGATGCCGGAGAGGGGGAAGAGCCTGCAAAATAGCCAAAGAAAAAAGACACTGGAGAGGGGGAAGACCCTGTAAAAGAGCCGAAGAAAGAAAATGCTGGAGAGGGGGAAGACCATGCAAAAGAGCCGAAGACCCCTCAGAAGAAAGAAGACCACGGCAAAAGAGCCGAAAAAAGAAGACGCCAGAGCTGCCTTAATAAAATACTTTAAAAACCCGTGTACCATGGTTTTTTTTTCACTTTTTTTAAGGTGTATGGGTAGGGGTACAATATACTCCATACTCATTCACGTGGGGGGTGCAGCATCTGGGGGCCCCCTTGTCAAAGGGGGCTCCCAGATTTTGATAAGATCCCCACCCATATATCCCAACAACCACCGGCCTGATTTGTTGGAAAGAGGCCCTTTTCCCCATCAACATGGGGACAAGGTGCTTTGGGGTGGGGTGCGCAGGGCCCCCATGCCCCAAAGCACCCACCACCCCATGTTGAGGGCATGTGGCCTGGTACAGTTTGGGGGGGTGCTCGCTTGTCCTCACCCCCTCCTGCCCTTCCAGGTTGCGTGTTTGGATTAGGCTCTGATATGGATTTTTGGGGGACCCCTACGCCATTTTTAAAAAAAAATTGGTGTGGGGTTCCCCTTAAAATCCATACAAGACCTGAAGGGCCTGGTACGGACCTTGGGGGGACCCCCACGCAATGTTTTTTTTTAATTTTGGCACGGGGACCAAGGGGGACCCAAATAGTTGGATTAAAAATAGGGAATCCACCAAAATGATGTACATTGAATAATTATCTGTTATCTACATTGAATATGTCTTCTGACATTGGCGGAAAAAAGTCCCCAGTCCATACCAGGCCCTTCAGGTCTCGTGTGGATTTTAAGGGTTACCCCGCACCAAAATAAAAAAATGGCATAGGGGTCCACCCAAAATCCATACCAGACCCTTATCTGAGCATACAGCCTGGCAGGTCAGGAGGGGGGATGAGCAAGCGCCCCCCCCTCTGAACTGTACTAGGCCATATGCCCTCAAAATGGTAAGGGTGCTTTGGGGTTGATGGGTGATGAAAATCCTTTCTCGGCTTTCATCGAAGAAACTCTTGCATGAACGACATCATTATAAAATCTTTTTGGTTTATTCTTCATAACATAACATAACATCAGACAAACTTACGTAGCAACATAATACAAAGTCTACATGATGAGATATGGTATGGCTTCAGATGTCAGTCAGGAGGAGGAAGAGTTCTTACAGGTGTTCACATCACGTCTCCGAGAATGTAGGCTTTCATATCCTTCATTATCTCTCCCTGGTTAACATCCAAAGTCATGAATTCTTATACTATTTGTGAAGCTGAGGTCAGCTCTTTACAAAGTAACCTTTGCTACCTATATGGTCTTAGTCTATAGAAAGACCATGCATGACTCCTCCTAACATTACTTCAAGGTCCAGTTGAGCTTTTCATGATCATGATAGAATTAAAAAATTAAGTACATAAGTCCAGAAAAGAATAGCATTTAGAAATGAAAGATATATCTGGGAAAGAAAATTGAAACAACTATCAAATTCTTATACAAAAATTATATATGTTTTCTTAAGTAATTCTCATTAAGCAATATAAACCATTCTAGATTTATAACCCTTTCAATGTTTACCCATTTTATTTTTACCCAATTCTTTGAACTCTAACTACCTTAAGAATTACAATATAAACTTTCCCCAGATGGTATTTGACATTCCTGATACCTTAACTTTAACTACTGATCATACTCATTAGAAATAGAAATATCATTCAAGACATTATTTCTATTGAAAAATTTAGCAAAGGGCTAGCCATGTTTTGTAACCATACTTCTGAATTCCTATGATCACCTTCAATCTTTACCTTTTTATTGAATCATCTTACCCTATTTAGACTGAATAATATTTAAGTATTAAAGATGATAAGAAACATAAAATCTTTACTAAATGCCTAAAATTGCATATATGTCCTTATTATTAAAACTATTGTCTGATTCTATGGTTTGACATCCAACCCCAATGGAATATGACAATTTCTTACATTAGCTTAAAAAAAATCTATCTGGTATCTGGATATGCAAAAATATCTAAATTTAAAAATAACTCTATTCATTATTTTGTTTACAATAGTATTGTTTTATCTTCTTAATCCCCCTCTTTACTCTGTGACTACATTAAATCTTATACAATAATTTAATCAGATTCTTGTGGTTTTCTTTTCTATATTCTTATTTCTAAAATAATGAAATAAGATTATTTTTAAAACAAACATCTGTCACACAGTGTGAGTGACTGTCACTTTGACAACCAACCAAATACTCAAATTCAGCTTGCAGTGTAAACACATGTTCAGTAAGTTTATGAATTCCACTGTGCCAATATATGGTACCTTATATACAAGGACAGGAATCCTTTCCAACAAGTGTACACTTAAAATTTGAAAAATGTCTAATTACTCAAATGTGACCCTGTCTCTCACACTGTATTAGTTTAACCAAACAATATTTATTCCCTACTTAAACTGACAAACCCTTTTAACATACAATTGTCACTTTTGGCCAAGCTTGTGAATTAACACCTGTTTTGCCTTTAAAAACACCCTCCGTGTTACATAAGATGTCTTAAAAACAAACGGTGTAAAACTTCACAGCAATGGACAATACACGAACATTTGTAACAACACTAGCTTTTATAAAGTAAAATAATTGAGAGAGAGATCTCTATATTAGTCAGAAATACCAAATGTATAAATACTTTCTTTTAGGTATTTAAATGATTGTATACAAGGCCTCTCATTTTATTAAATATATTTGACCTTTATCCTCTATAAGCTTTAATTCATTAAAATTTTCCCCAACAGATGCTTGCCTGAAAAAAATATCAATGAATTCTCTAGAAAATGTATTAAGACCCAAAAAATATTCTTAAAACAACTTCATTAGTAAATAATCATTTAAATATATTTTGTATCTCTTGGGACTCTTTTCCACATCTCTGAAAGTTAACACAAAAATGTGCTGCACTGTACTCCAAACTATTTTAAGATGAGTAGCTAATTAGTATGTAACTGGATCTGGGCTTCTTCTTACAAGATGGTAGTACTGTCACAAAGAGTTATTTGTTACAGTTGGTCTGTTCATTGCCAGACTTAGTTACCACACATTGTACAATTGTTGTACAATCAGTAACAATCTTGTTTCTATCTTTTTTAATATTTTTTTATCAGATTTTGATTGTACATCTGCTAAAAATCATGTACACTGCTGTTCAATATGATTCTTCTTATTATAGCAAAGACAATTGATTTATTAAGAGAACAATCTCGTGAAACTCACAGATTGGGTTCACCCATAAACTGTGATTGGCCAATTCCCCAAGAAAATTCTTTCCCAACCATCGTCTTTACTTTTACCAAAAATACCCAATTGCAAATCATTTTTAACATAATTTTTAACAATTTGACTTTTTAGAATTTTTAAAACTTTCATATTTTAATATGTCAAGGGTAGCTTTAGTAAGATAATCTATTACCTTTAATTTAATTACCAAATTTCAATTTAAAATTATTCATAAAAATTGTTCAACCATTAACTATTTCCTGCAACCATATCTTGTAGGATTTTTCTATTATACACTAAACATTTTCTTTTCCATCATGTAGTTTACATACAGTTCTTATTCCAACTAAATAAATAGATTTTTCTTAAACTTTGTTCTGCCCCTTGTATGTTGACTGTAAGGGCTTTACATATTCATAACAATAATTTACATGCAGCATTAAACTTAATTATTTCTGTGTTAAACAACTTATCCCCATACTGGTTTGTTCAATTAACCTACTGCACGTCTACATGGCATATTATGATTGTATCATTTCTCCCGATATTACAGGGACTCATTTTTACTCCTGAGCTTAAATCATTATCTTGCTTAAAACAAACACTCACCCTTGTTTAGAATGATGGTTCTCATGCAATTAAAAAAAAAACAAGAGACAAGTCCTGTATTTTTGTCTTCTGTTGTTCTGTTGACTTTTCTGTCGTTCCCTTGTCTGTTCTTTCGTATGTGTGTGTTTTTTTTTTTCTTCTTTGAAGCTTTTTCCTGTTCTTATTTTGAAATAGCTTTTACTTTTTGTCTTCCATCTGTTTGGTTTCCAAACTTCGACTTTCAAACCAGCTCACCCAAAGAGAACCTTCTGCTGTGGTTTCCTAGAAGAAAAGGGTCTGATATCTTTTGTCCTGGGCATCCGTCCCTATTTTTCAGTGTCTGATTTCCAAACTTGCCATTGTTCCAAAGGGAATATCTGCCAAATATCCCTTCAATGGTGGCTCTTTAATAATAACATGGAGCCGTTTTCTTTGTCACTATTTTTCCTCAGACTATCCAGGCCTGATATCCTGTGAAAACTCTCACGTACCTTAGCAACTAGTATCCCCTGGTTGTGTCCCGTGAACTTGGCAGAATCCTCCATGCCGTAACGTTACGCTTCAAACAAGAAATCCTTTTATCCTAAAAATAGAGGAACACTCTCCGAACAGTGATATCAACGTTGATAGAGCCTTTTGTTTTGTTTTTCTTCTGCTTGCTAAGACATACAAGCTATTGATAGGTAAGAAAACAGACATAAAAAACTCACTTGTTGTAGCAAGATCGTAAACAGGCGTCAAGATTAGACAATCTATGTGCATGTCCGCATTCTTCCACCGTGATGTTGAAAATCCTTTCTCGGCTTTCATCGAAGAAACTCTTGCATGAACGACATAATTAGAAAATCTTTTTGGTTTATACTTCATAACATAACATAACATCAGACAAACTTACGTAGCAACATAATACAAAGTCTACATGATGAGATATGGTTTTCAGATGTCAGTCAGGAGGAGGAAGAGTTCTGACAGTTGTTCACGTCACGTCTCCGAGAATGTAGGCTTTCATATCCTTCATTATCTCTCCCTGGTTAACATCCAAAGTCATGAATTCTTATACTATTTGTAAAGCTGAGGTCAGCTCTTTACAAAGTAACCTTTGCTACCTATATGGTCTTAGTCTATAGAAAGACCATGCATGACTCCTCCTAACATTACTTCACATGAGGTTTGAAATAGAATTGCACATACAACAATTTTGCTTCTCTGTCAAAAGCACATTGAAATAACATTCACAAATAACTAACATATTACATTATATTTCATACATTTCATATATTTCAGAGCCCAATATTATTCAAAATAATATTATAAATTCATAATTTCCAACAATGGGGAGAAGGGCCTTATCCCACAACCTATCTGGTATGGATTTTGGGGGACCCCTACACCTTTTTTTTAAATTTGACATGGGGTTCCTCTTAAAATCCACACCAGACCTGAAGGGCCTGGTACGGACTTTGGGGGGGACCCCACACAATTTTTTTTTAAACTTTTGACATGGGATTCCCCTTGAAATTCATGCCAGACCCAAAGGGCCTGGTATGGACTGTGGGTCCCAATGTATTTTTTTTTCATTTTGGCAGGAGTTCCCCTTAAAATTTCTAAAGTAAAAAGTAATTTAAACTTGATCACGGCTGTAATGTTTTGCCGGTCCCCTGCAATATAGATCAAAAATCAATGAAAAATACAAGCAGGATACAATCCGCGTTCAAAGACACATACAGGTGCTACATTTTAATGGGTGTTACAACAGGGGTGCCACGACATCTATTCTCCTATGTACAGTATTAGTGTCTATACTGACTATAACAAACAAACTGCTGGAAAACCTCAGGTAGAGCGATAGGATAGGGTAATTAGACAGCATTATTGTGATAAGATGCCACAAACACATTTGCGGTAACACAATATTTGATATGAAAACTTTCAGGAGCCAGAAAAAGGAGCAATAGTACCATTGAAATGAGGTCGTAGGAACTGTAGTGGTAGTGTATGAATATTAATGGAGAGAGTAGATGGCGGTATCCTGGAATAAAAAGAATACAACGGGGTGAGAAAACAAGCGAAGAGGAAGTAGAAGAGAAAGAATCAAGGCAGAGGGGGGATAAAAAGTAGGGAGGAGAAGAGCAGGGGGGAAAAGGAGTACTGGCGGAGATGACTATGCCCAATGCATTTAATTCATAAAAAAGAAGGGGGTAAAGTGTAGCAAAGGGCAGGTGTTAGGGGAGTAGGAGGCTTTCATCAAAATCAGGGGGAAGATAGTGGCGTATCCAAAGTTTCCAGACACGGTCAAATTTTGGAATCGTGTCGAGAAGGACCACCTCGATTTTGGCGTGTATCATCGCTCTGGTGATTCTATTTTTGGTTTCAACGATTTGCAGGGAAGTAGTTTTCCATGCCTTCGCAATTGTTTGCTTAGCTGCCGTGGTTATTTGCAGCAATAGCTTAAATTGCGTGCTTGTGATCTCGGGAGGTTTAGAATTGAGAATCGTGGTAGATGGGTTCGGGTAAAGTGGTACATCAAAAAGTGTTGACAACATGAGAAATATCTCTTTCCAGAAAACACACACAACTGGGCATTCCCACCAAATGTGTTTTAAATACTTTTTTATATTGAGACATCTCCCCCAGTGCAGTACCCAGGTCCCCATACAGTTTTTATGGCAATGAACTTGCATACAAGCTTTAAATGGAGGAATTTGTAAATTGCAGATTCGATTTCCATTGACGGCCAGTGTCCTGCATATGCGAGCTGACTGGTGTATCTTTGCCGGCAATAGCTCTTGGTACAGTTTGCATGTGCACTTAGTTTCTCTGAGTTGAAGTCTTAATTGCCCTTAATTGGGTGCTATTTTCCTCCACTTCAGGAGCGCATCTTGACGCTATAGTAAATTACCCCCAATGTGTTTGTCTTCAATGACTCCCACTTCCTCCAGGTACAGGGCGTAGCGATAGGGAAATTCTGTGCCCCATCCTACGCCAATCTGTATCTGGGGAGTGGGAGCGTTCATTTTTACTTTCGGAGAATTTTTCAAAATATTCATCTTGTGTCTTGACTTGGTTAAGATACATAGACAACATCTTTCTGGTTTGGGATGGTTTGGTTGAATTGCTGCGTGAGTGCCTCATTGTCATGAATAACAACTCATGCAATCTCACCTTCAGAATGTCCTATGATCACCACAAGGTGACCTTCTTTTAAGTGGAGGTTGAGGTTGGTGACGGTAGAACACTCACCAGTAATCTATACAGAAAACCCACGGCCAGAAACACCATCTTACAAGCCCAAAGCTTCCATCCCAGACCTTTGATTTACTTGATTCCTTATTCACAGTGCATCTCAGATGCAATTGTTGTGATGAAGAGAAATTCAAAGTGGCAGCGGATGCACTCAAACTCCGTTTGCATGAGCGTGGTTACTCGAAGTCCTGCTTATGCAAAGCGTTTAACCAAGCAGCTGGGCAATTCAGATCCCATATGCTGTTTGGTTTTTGTTCTTTATTCAATGATGAAAACACTCTGCTTATTATCACACCTTACAATGCACAGCACAAAATATTTAGCAAACAGGCGCAAAAATATTGGCACCTTTTGACATCTGATCCTCAAGTGGCTAAATGTATTACTCCACACCCACGTATTACCTTTAAACGGGCACCCTCCTTGCGGGACAGGCTTTTCTCCAGTCACTCTACATATGAGAACCAATTGGCAACTAATGATACTCTAGTAAGTACCTTCCCCTGTGGCACATATAAGTATTGCCAACACATTAGCACTGACCTTACTCCTTCTTTCCCTGACAGTCGAGTCTTTTGGCCCTCAAAGCTTGTCAACTGTCAAACTAAGGGCGTCATTTACATCTTGACTTGCCCATGTGGTGCCTTTTATGTTGGCAAGACCGTCTGGGAATTTTGGAGGAGGATATATGATCACACACATGCCGCCAAAATTGGCAATATCTATTCTACCGTAGGACTTCATGTGGTCCACGTTCACAACTACCATGTTCCCAAGTTAAACTTCTGGGCCCTTGAACCTGTGGAACAAAATACACATGGAGGTGAGTGGAACAAGTTTGTTCTGCAGCGTGAGTCTCGCTGTATTTTTAATACTTAAGGCTAATATGCCTCCAGGCCTAAATTAGATTTTGAGCTTTCGACCCTTTCTAGAGGGCTTTACCTATGCAAAACTGAGCACTTAATGTAATCTTTCTGCTTTTTTGTTTTTGCTTTCGTTTTTGTTTTGTTCACAATTTGTTCAGGAATGCATTGAAAGAATATTATCAAATTTTGTCTATTCAATTGGTATTGTAGGTGATAGTGCCATGCTAAAACTTCAACTAATTTTAAACCATTGATTTGTTGCTGTAAAAAGACCATATATCAATGTCCCTACAGTGCAAAATACAATGTGCAAATGAAAAAGGCAAAAAAATATTTTTAAACTATTGGTTTGTTACTGTAAGAGAACATAATGACAATGTCCATACAGTGCAAAATATACCATGTGCAAATAAGCAGCGTGCAAAGGAGCAACTTCATCAATGATGAAGTGCATAAATTCAAATATTAGGTGCATATATCCAATAAGGTGCACAAGTAGTAAAATTCATTGTAGTACAATTGATATATATGGAAAAAAAGCTCATAGAAAGTCCATAATTGTGATAAAGCAAGGCAGATTCTCCAGAGACACACCATGTGCTTGCAACACCCTTCACCAGTTCTTACAGAGGCTTACGAAATGGACTGCACACAGACGGACATATGCTCGCTGGGTCAAATAAGACAGAGGGTATAACACCCAAGCCAAGAGAAACACTCCAGTGCCACCTAGAATATATCCTCCACCGTACAGAGTTACTCCTCACCAGCTGTAGTGGACACAGACAGGCGTATGCCTGCTGGGTAAAAACTCGCAGAGGGTGTAGTACACCAAATGATTGTTCATCCAACCACAGGACTGTACTGGATCTATTAGAGGGCGTCTTTCATAACACTCCAATGGTCCAGTGTATCACAAAAGAAAGGAGAAAAACTCCACATAGCGTAACACCATTTCTATAGGTCAATGAAATCATAAATTACTTCAGCGCCTAGGACTACCAAAATGCTATTTTCAAATGTAACCAGCTGAGGTGATTAAAATGGCTAATAGCCGCACTGGGATAACAAACAATATAGGTCACCGCGCTTGGTTAAGAATAAAGTATATATAGTCCTTGGTATAAGTCCTTAGTAATCAAAAAATGTCCACAAATTTTAGGCATCTATAAACCATCCCAAAAGAGTGACAAAAGGTGCTTGTGCTGAACTAGACATTGGTGCTCCAGTGCTCCGGTGCTCTGTGTGCCCCACATGGATGTCCACTCACCCCTCCTCCCGTGACCACCTCTAGTGTGGTCAGATAAAGCCTATGGGGAATGTCCCCTGTGGGTGTTCTGGCATTCCGCACCTCCAGGGGTTAGTCCATCATGTGTACATATATATATATAGAGAAAAGCCTCACAGCGCAAATAACGTTTTGCAAGTTTGATAGCGTCATCGCGACGCACTTCCAATTGCGCTGAGTACGGGGAAACAGATTAGGAGCCGCCACGATCGGCCAACATACAGCAACCTTTGAGGGCTGATTTCCCCACAAGTAAATTGGCTGCCTTTATGTCCAGTGCCAGGATTTATGGGCACCTACAAATGTGAGTTTGACTTTTATTGTTTTTAAAGTCAAATAAATTTTACAATACGTTATTTGCGCTATAATGCTTTTCTCTCAATATATATGACGGTACACATGATGGACTAACCCCTGGAGGTACGGAATGCTGGAACACCCACAGGGGACATTCCCCATAGGCTTTATCTGACCACACTAGAGATAGGTGGTCACCGGAGGAGGGGTGAGTGGACATCCATGTGGGGCACACAGAGCACGGCTGGAGCACCAATGTCTAGTTGAGAACAAGCACCTTTTGTCATTCTTTTTGGATGGTTTATAGATGCCTAAAATTTGTGGACATTTTTTGATTACTAAGGACTTATACCAAGGACTATATATACTTTAGTCTTAACCAAGCGCGGTGACCTATATTGTTTGTTATCCCATTTCTATAGGTCGTTTATTAAAATAAGAAAGAAACTCACATATCTGGATAAAAAAGCACTTAAAAGGGCATCAAACAGATTGCAATGACATCTAGACTGTACGACCGGAAATGTTTTGACTACAAAGTCATCATCTGGGGTGTCGCTGCGTCCGTGCCATTGCGTATATATACAGTATCTCACAAAAGTGAGTACACCCCTCACATTTTTGTAAATATTTTATTATATCTTTTTATGTGACAACACTGAAGAAATAACACTTTACTACAATGTAAAGTATTGAGTGTACAGCTTGAATAACAGTGTAAATTTGCTGTCCCCTCAAAATTACTCATCACACAGCCATTAATGTCTAAACCGCTGGCAACAAAAGTGAGTACACCCCTAAGTGAAAATGTCCAAATTGGGCCCAAAATGTCAATACTTTGTGTGGCCACCATTATTTTCCAGCATTGCCTTTACCTTCTTGGTGGGCATGGAGTTCATCAGAGCTTCACAGGTTGCCACTGGACTCCTCTTCCACTCCTCATGATGACATCACAGAGCTGGTGGCTGTTAGAGACCTTGCGCTCCTCCATTTTCCATTTTAGGATGCCCCGCAGATGCGCAATAGGGTTTAGGTCTGGATTCATGCTTGGCCAGTCCATCAAGTTTACCCTCAGCTTCTTTAGTTAGGCAGTGGTCGTCTTGGAGGTATGTTTGGGGTCGTTATCATGTTGGAATACTGCACTGTGGCCCAGTGTCTGAAGGGAGAGGATCATGCTCTGCTTCAGTATGTCACAATACATGTTGTATTCATGGTTCCCTCAATGAACTGTAGCTCCCCATTGCCGGGAACACTCATGACACTCATGCAGCCCCAGATCATGACACTCCTACCACCATGCTTGACTGTAGGCAAGACACATTTGTCTTTGTACTCCTCACCTGGTTGCTGCCACATATGCTTGACAACATCTGAACTAAATAAGTTTATTTTGGTCTCATCAGACCACAGGACATGGTTCCAGTAATCAATGTCCTTAGTCTGCTTGTCTTCAACACATTGTTTGTGGGCTTTCTTGTGCATCATCTTTAGAAGAGGCTTCCTTCTGGGACAACTGCCATGTAGACCAATTTGATGCAGTGTGCAGCTTATGGTCTGATCACTGACAGGCTGACCCCCACCCCTTCAACCTCTGCAGCTATGCTGGCAGCACTCATACATCTATTTCCCAGAGACAACCTCTGGATGTGACGCTTAGCACGTGCAATCAACCTCTTTGGTGGGCCATGGCGGGGCCTGTTCTGAGTGGAACCTGTCCTGTTAAACCGCTGTATGGTCTTTGCCACCATCCTGCAGCTCAGTTTAAGGGTCTTGGCAATCTTCTTATAGCCTAAGTCATCTTTATGTAGAGAAACAATTCTTTTTTCAGATCCTCTGAGGGTTCTTTGCAATGAGGTGCCATATTGAACTTCCAGTGACCAGTATGAGAGAGTGAGAGCGATAACACCAAATTTAACACACCTACCCCCCATTCATACCTGAGGCCTTGTAACACTAACGAGTCACATGACACCGGGGAGGGAAAATGGCTAATTGGGCCCAATTTGGGCATTTTCAATTAGGGGTGTGTGTTGAGTTATTTTGAGGGGACAGCAAATATACACTGTTATACAAGCTGTACTACTCACTACATTGTATCAAAGTGTAATTTCTTCAGTGTTGTCACATGAAAAGTTATAATAAAATATTTGCAAAAATGTAAGGGGTGTACTCACTTTTGAGAGATACTGTATGTATTTTTTGGAGCATGTACCAACCTGAATGATAATTGGTATCCCTGTACTTCCTGATGGTAAAAAAAGGGCATTGGCGTGTGCCCGCCAAGCCTCGTTTTGATAAACTGCATATTATAATACCAAGAGGCGTCTATTGTTAACTAAGCCTCCAACTGGCAAAAGGGCCGGAGTATTACAAGGATACTTTCGGTTTATGCGCGCCTCGCCTCGCAATGAGTATGATGTTTCATTTGAGGAAGGTTACCAAACAAAAGCCAAGCCTCATTTTAGAATTTAAATTGCACGCGTGCGATAAGGCGTGAATTATGCAGGCTGGGCCTCTGTAAAACTATTTTTGCAAAATGATTCTGTAATCCTCCACAACTCACATGTCACCTATTCTTAATGTATCAGGCCTTATTAATGAAAGAGTTAATGTCCCACTCTACATTCATTCCTGATGGAGAGTGGGACTGTAGCTCATAAATTCAATATGTCTCGGCTTGGGGCTAATTTCACCCCAAGCCTGGCTACTTTGTTTATGACCAAGTGCGAGGAGGAGGTCGTCTATGCCTAAGATAGACCTCAATTGGTCCTCTGGGCCCATTACATAGACAATGTCCTCCTATGGGATGGCAGTCCTGATGAACTTGACCATTTTTTTAAGTCCCTAAATGACAATGATAGAGGAATTGTCTTGACCTATGAATCAAGTACAGATAAAATACATTTTTTGGACTTGGAAATTGAAATCAAAAAATGATCATCTCTCCTTTAAAATGTACTTTAAACCTACAGACTGGAATGGATTCATACCTACCGATAGCTGCCACCATCAATCATGGCTTCGGTCTGTGCCGTGGAGTCAACTTCTATGCTTACGTAGAAACTGTACAGATAACCAAACCTTTTGTCACGTACCTGGTGGACGAGTCTGACTTATGCAGGGGGTCACCTCTCTTGCGGCCTTGGTTCAAGAACCCTTGGTAGTGCAGACAGGAACTACAAGAGCACAAGGGGGCATGAGGGTTGGACTGGGTCACTTGGTGGTAGGTGAAGGTCCACTGATGCTCGTGCTAGGAGGATGGTGTTGCCATCCGGGTCGGTAACGAGCTGGCGGTGTGGTACAGACGGAGCAGGCAGGTGAATGGTCGGGTACAGGCAGGGTCGGCAACGTGCAGGCAGCAGAGGTAGAAAAGGAGCAGGCAGAAGAATAGTCATAGATAGGCCGGGGGTCAGGGCAGGTGGAAAGCAACAAAGTCCAAGTGAAGCCGGGGTAACAGGTACAGGAAAGTCTCTCAGAGTAATCACGGGGTTACAGATCACAGGAACGCTGTAGAATGGACAGCATCTGCTGCATGGTGTTGTCTACTCAAATAGGGCCGTTTGGCACCATTTGCGTGCACAGGTGCGCGCACATGCACACGGACAGCCAGAAACGGCTGGGAACAGCTATTTTCCTAACACCCTTATAGAGCAAGCTCAGATCTTACAACAACATTTCTTAGACAACGGATATGAACCAAAAGAAGTGGATAACAGATTTCAAAAGGTCTTAGCAACTGATAGGAGGTGCCTATTAGAAGATAGGCCTTGTTTAGATAGGGACGATACATACAAATGGTCCTTTTTACCTCATACTCGGTCCAACATAAATAATTAAGCAAAAATAGACAAGCACTGGGATATTCTGAAAGGAGACCGAGTTCTAGGTCCCTTATTACCTGAGAGGGCAAAAATTACATATGGGGGGGCTTCCTCCTTGAGGACCAAAATAGCACCAAATGTTTTAGACCCTCCTACTAAGATGTCTTATTTTCATAACTTAGTGGGATATTTTCCTTGCAAAAAATGTAATGTCTGTCGACATACAGTTGTGCTCATAAGTTTACATACCCTGGTAGAATTGATGATTTCTTGGCCATTTTTCAGAAAATATGAATGAGAACACAAAAACATTTATTTCACTCATGGTTAGTGTTTGGCTGAAGCCATTTATTATCAATCAACTGATCAAAAGTTTACATTTCCTAATACCGTGTATGGCCCCCTTTAACATCAATGATAGCTTGAAGTCGTTTGTGGTATTTGTGGATGAGGCTCTTTATCTTCTCAGATGGTAAAGCTGCCCATTCCTCTTGGCAAAAAGCCTCAAGTTCCCAGAAATTCTTGGGCTGTCTTGCATGAACTGCACGTTTGAGGTCTCCCCAGAGTGGCTCAATGATATTGAGGTCAGGAGACTGAGATGGCCACTCCAGAACCTTCACTTTATTCTGCTGTAGCCAATGACAGGTTGACTTGGCCTTTTGTTTTGGATCATTGTCATGTTGAAATGTCCAAGTACGTCCCATGTGCAGCTTCCTGGCTGATGAATGCAAATGTTCCTCCAGTATTTTTTGATAACATACTGCATTCATCTTGCCATCAAATTTGACCAAATTTCACATGTCTTTGTAGCTCACATATCCCCAAAACAGAAAGCGATGTAGCTCCGTGTTTCACAGGTCTTGTTGACTCCTCTCCAAATGTAAAGTTTATGGTTGTGGCCAAAATGCTCAAGTTTGGTCTCATCACTCCAAATTACTTTGTGCCAGAAGGTTTGAGACATGTTTCTGTGCTGTTTGGCGTATTGTAAGCGGTATACTTTGTGGCATTTGCATAGTAATGGCTTTCTTCTGGTGACTCAATCTTGCAGCCCATCTTTCTTCAAGTGCCTCCTTATTGTGCATCTTGAAACAGTCACACCACATGTTTTCAGAGAGTCCTAAAGTTATTTGTGGGTTTTTCTTTGCATCCTCAACAATTTTCCTAGCAGTTGTGGCTGAAATTTTAATTGGTCTACCTGACTGTGGTTTGGTTTCAACAGAATCCCTCATTTTCCACTTCTGGATTAGAGTTTGAACACTGCTGATTGGCATTCTCAATTTCTTGGATATCTTCTTATATCCCTTTCCTGTTTTATACGGTTCAACTACCTTTCCCACAGATCCTTTGACAGTTCATTTGCTTTCCCCATGACTCAAAATCCAGAAACCTCAGTGCAGCACTGGATGAAAGATGCAAGGGTCTGTCAGGAGTCCAGAAACGCATTGACCTTTTATAAACACACACGAATTACAAGCAAACAGATCACAGGTGAGGATGGTTACCTTTAATAGCCATTCAAACCCCTTTGTGTCAACTTGTGTGCATGTTATCACACCCAAATCATCAGATTTAAAAAGAGTAAACACAGTTGATTGATAATAAATGGCTTCAGCCAAACACTAACAATGAGTGAAAAGTTTTTGTGTTCTCATTCATATTCTCTGAAAAATGGCCAAGAAATCACCAATTCTGTCAGGGTATGTAAACTTATGAGTAGAGTTGAGCGAACCTCTGGAAGTTCGGGTTCTGCTGGTCCGTCCGAACTTCGGGACAAAGTCCGGGTCCGGGTCCGGACGGAACCCGAACGATCGCACGGACAACGAACCCCATTGAAATCAATGGGGACCCGAACTTTTATGCACAAAAATGGCTGTAACAAAGTCCTGGAAAGCCCTAGAGGGCTGCAAAAGGAAGTAAAATGGGGGTAAGGGTAGGGCAAGTGCCCTACAAAAAAATGGGGACAGGGAAATAACTGTAAATATTTTTAAAAAAATAAAAACATAAAAAAAGCAAAAATGGAGGTGAATGTGGATCATCTTCAAACTGTGTCTGAAAAGTATTAATTAACGGTAGAAGCCATATAACTGTTCTAAAATCATCTTCAAACTAGGGCAAGTGCCCTACAAATAAATTGGGATAGGGAAAATAAATTAAAATCAAGTAAAAAAACGGGAAGGGGGGTGGATGTGGAGTAGGAGCCTAGAGGTTGACTAGGCCATGACCGAGGCAGTGTAGGTGGAAGTGGCGGTGGTAGAGGAGT
>BLSH010431851.1:74196-102257 GCA_018402905.1 Glandirana rugosa
GGTGTTGAGTATACAGTGGAGAAAGATTACATAGTCCGGAATAATTACTTACTCAATTACAGGGTGTGATGTAAGTACGGACTACCGCACACCCTGACATCGAGTATTTAGGTTATACAGAGCTCAGAGGTCTGGGGTGGCCACTAACGAGGAGGGGAGGTCCTCGTACCTCGTTGTATAAATAGTTACTACACCTTAAGACACGGTGAACCTAGGGACAACACCCTAACTGCTATTGCAAAACCGTGCCATACCAGTCATAGTCGAAAGAAAAAAAAACGTTATACAAACAAATGAGATGATCTTTTGCTTACATAGTAAGAAGACTGTATAACGAACGGTATTCCCGTACACTATTGATTTTTGAAATGTCCGGGTCCGGGTCCGTGCCACGGACACCCAAAAGTTCGGTACGGACCCGAACGTTACAGTCCGGGTTCGCTCAACACTACTTATGAGCACAACTGTAATATCAAGGGGAGATACAAGACTTTACAATTTTCATCAAGTATAACAGGAAAAGTCTATCCTAGGACACAATTTTTTACCTGTGTCACAAAATGCATAGTGCATCTTATCACATGCCCTTATGGCAAGCAATATGTCAGAAGAATGATACATTCGTTTTCTAGTAGAGTAAACAAACATATTGCAAAAAAAAAGAAAGCTGATACTGACCATACCGTGCCAAAACGTTATCGTCAATCCCACAACAGGGATCCAAGTGGCACAGAATTCCACATCATTGATAAATATGTTGCTCCATGCTCCTGGAGGGGAGGAGCAATCACCGGTGGGGTCTGGAGACTCGAGACATATTGGATTTATGAGCTACAGTCCCACACGCCATCAGGCATGAATGTAGTGTGGGACATTAACTCATTCATTAATAAGGCCTGATACATTAGAAAGAGGTGACATATGAGTTGTGGAGGATTACATAATAATTTTGCATAAATAATTTAAAATCCCATTACTTTTAATCATTTATCTATTTTGTCCACAAATTAATCATATATTTGGTATTTCCATTATGTCAATGATTCCGTTTTTAGATGAATTACCCAAATATTTATTTTTTGCATATTATTGTTATTTTTCAGTAACATTTATGGAAATGTGTATGTGGATTCAGTAAGCATGTACCCTTGAAATTAGGGATTTGATTTTAGTCTATTACTGTTGGGATTCCTGATACAGCTTTATATGCCATTGCCTATGAGATGAGGAATCTAGTATAAACAGTGCATGTGTGACCTGATCCCTAAAGCGAGGTTTGATTGACACATGTTGCTATTTCCAGGCCTGACATAGCCAATCACACAGAGGCCCAACCGGCATAATTCACGCACAAATGTGCCTTATCGCGCATGTGCGATTTGAATTCTAAAACAAGGCTTGGCTGTTGTTTGGTAACTTTCCTCAAATGAAACATCATACTCATTGTGAGGCTTGGTACGCATAAACCAGAAGTATCCTTGTAATACTCTGGCCCCTTTGCCAGTTGGAGGCTTGGTTAACAATAGACGCCTCTTGGTATTGTAATATGCAGTCAATCAAAATGAGGCTTGGCGGGCACGTACCAACGCCATTTTTTACCATCAGGAAGTACAGGGATACCAATTATCATTCAGGTTGGTACATGCTCCAGAAAATACACACACATATATATATATATATATATATATATATATATATGCAATGACACAAATGCAGCGACACCCCAGATGATGACTTTGTAGTTGAAACATGTCGGTTCGTGCAGTCTAGATGTCATTGCGATCTGTTTGATGTCCTTTAAAGCACCTTTTTATCCGGATATGTGAGTTCCTTTTTTTTTGTTTCATAAATGTTTATTGAGAAGAAAAACATGAACATGGTACAAAACCTTGAGGTGCATTCATATTTAGATGAGTGATGTACAAATATAATATTATGCAGTTGAAATATACATAAGCTTTTCTTAAGGTATTGGATAATTTAGCCAGGAAAAAAACAGGAATATGGGAAAGTATCCCCTGGGTAATGGGGATAACTCATATGGTTGAAAGGGCCATTATCCGGTGTCAGCGAGTTTGTGTTATTATGGATGGTCTTGTAGATGGTTGGAGGAATGGAGGAAGGGTAGGAAATGGGGGGGTGGGGGGAGGGAGGGGTTAGGGGGTTAGCAGAGTTGTATCAGGAAATAGTAAATAGGGGTAGTTGTCAATATAGGGCTAATTTCCATTTTGAATATTTTCAAGGGTTTAAATTGTGATCTCTTGTGATATTGTTTTATATCTGTTTGTCGTTTTGAAATTGATCCATGTTGTCCATATTCTGTGGTAAGAAGTGATTCGCTCAGTAGAAATCGCAATTAGTTCTTCCATCTCTTGGACTTTGTTTAGTCTGCGGAACCAGTCGCGTACTGTTGGGACTGCCCCCTGCCTCCACAGGGATGGGATACACATTCTCGCTGCATTGATCATGTGCATAGTAATTGATTTATTGTAAGCTGAACCCATGATCGAAGAATGATGCAGTAAGTATTGTTGGAATGAGAAGTCTATCGGATATGATGACACGCTTCGAATGATATCGTGGACTTCTGACCAAAATGGAGAGATAAGGGGGCAGTCCCACCAAATGTGCAACATCGTTCCCTCATGTTTGTGGCACCTCCAGCATACGTCTGTAACTACGGGGAAGTGTTTGTGTAGAAGGGAAGGGGTTTGTAGTTATGTTCCTGTGTGGTTGTGTTCAGTGTGCCCTTTAGGGCGGTGGAGCATGCTAATTCCCATTGTTTGTCTGAGAGAGAGGTTTCCCCAAGACTTGCCCAGGATTTTTTGATTATGTGTAAATGATCAGGTTCTGCGGAGGAGAGTAGGGCGTATATTGAAGCTATTGTGTGTCTTTGTGGGGGGCCAGAACAGAGTTTTTCAAAGGGCGTGAGGGGTCTGGAGAAATCTTGTTTGTGTGCTGGGTTGTTTACATAATGTCTAATCTGGTAGGAAGGCCAGAAAGATAATGGAGGGATATTTAGAGCTTCAGAGAGGGCCGATGGGGGGAGTAGTTTGCCATCTCGATAAAAATCCGCAATTCTAGGGAAGAGATTGGGTGGAAGGGAGGCAAATCCGTCTTCCAAGCCTGGTGGGAAGTCCGGGTTGTTTTTGAGTGGGGTCATAGGTCCTGGGATGGTCAATAGGGTCTTGGCTTTGGCGGTAGTTTGTAAAGCTATTATTGGAGGGAGTATTAAAGGGTGAGATTTAATGGATTTGTTGTTGAGTTTGCCCGGTAGCCACGCCAATTGATGAGGCAAGGACCCTGTAGTGAGTTGTTCTAGCTGTACCCAGTCTTTTTGATGACCATGTATGTGACCATCAACCAACTTCATTAATAGTACTGAAGTGTGGTATTTGCGTAAGTTAGGAAGACCTATACCCCCTTTGTTTTTGGGTGCTGTGAGCCTCTGCAGACTGATTCTGGGGGTTTTACCTTTCCAAAGGAATGAGTTAAATTTGGACTGTAGGGTTTGAAAGAAGGATTTAGGAAGAGAGATGGGGATAGTTTGGATGAGATAAAGAAATCCTGGCAGCGTTGTCATCTTCAATGTGGCAGCTCTGCCAAACAAGGAAAGTTTAGTTTGTCCCACTTTGTTAGATCATTAGTACATTTGTGTAGGAAGGGAATAAAGTTCAGGGTGTAGAGTTTGGTTGGGTCGGGGGGGGGGGGGGGTCTGATGCCTAGGTAGGGAATGCCACTGGATGTCCAAGTGAATGGAGAGGAGGCTATTGCTTCTTTTAGAGTCTTGTCGGGAAGAGAGATATTCAGAGCAAAAGACTTGGTAAAGTTTATTTTAAAGTAGGAAAGTGATCCAAATGTATGGATTTCCTTTAGGAGGTTTGGGGTTGTGGTTTTGGGCTTGGAAAGGAAAAATAAAATGTCATCCGCATATGCTGCTGTTTTGAAGGTCTTATTTGTGATATCTATTCCTGATATGTCAGTATTTTTGCGGACGTTATTGAGTAAAGGTTCCAATGCAAGGATAAAGATCATGGGAGACAGGGGGCAGCCCTGCCTGGTCCCATTGCGAATTAAGAAGGCGTCCGACAGGTGGCCGTTAACTCGTACTCTAGCAGATGGGTTCGAGTAGAGACTCATGATGCTAGTAAGCATAGAGTCTCCCAGTCCCAAATATCGTAGGACCTCCTCGATGTAATCCCAGGCCACTCTGTCGAACGCCTTCTCCGCGTCAGTAGACAAGAGGAAACCCTCACCTCCCGTACGGTGAAGCCAGTGGCAGATGTTAATTGCCTTAATCGTGTTATCCCTGGCCTCTCGTCCAGAGACGAAACCCACTTGGTCTTTGGTAATCAATGCAGGAAGAAATGAGGACAGTCTATTGGCTAAAATTTTCGTGAATATTTTTATGTCTGTATTGAGGAGTGATATAGGGCGGTAATTATTTGGTTGGGAGGCATCCTTTCCAGGCTTGGGAATAACTGATATGTGGGCTTCCAGTAAGTCTCTAGGAGGGGGCTCTGTCCTGGCTAGGGAGTTGAAAGCTTTGGTGAAATGTGGTCCTAATTGTGTGGAAAAGGTTTTGTAGTAGGCGTTCGGTAAACCGTCAGGGCCTGGGCTCTTCCCCGGTTTCATTGAGGACACTGCTTGAAGGAATTCCTCGTTTGTTAGTGGGGATTCAAGCATTTGGCTGTCCTCGACCGTTAGTTTGGGTAATTTGGATTTAGAAAGATATTCTTGTATAAGTTGCGTTCGGGGTTGCGTGTGTGGAGTGGTTTTAGGCAGAGGGTTTATATTGTAGAGTTTAGTGTAGTAGTCTGCAAAGACTTTAGCGATTTCATCTGAATGCTGAACTGTGTGGCCATTACGATCATGCATCTGGGAGATAATTGTTTGGGCTCTCTTACCCTGAAGGAGTTTAGCAAGTAGTCGACCATTTTTATTGGCCTGTTCATAAAATAATTTAGAGGTTAGGAGGAATTTGCGTTTGACTTGTTTATTCAGTTTTTCTAGTAACTCCTTTCTAGTCGAGATAAGGCTATCTAGGGTGTTTTTTGCCTGTGTTTGTTTGTGGGCTATCTCAAGTGTGCGAATTTTGTCGGTAAGTTTAATGATCCGTGCTTGTTTTTGTTTTTTAAAGCGAGAGCAAAGGGCGATGCATGTTCCTCGAATATAACATTTATGGGCTAGCCATGTACTCATTATGGAGGTGTCCGGAGAGTAGTTGTGGTCAAAGTAGGTTGTCATATCTGAGGTTATTTGGGCGTTCAAAATCAAATCTGTGAGAAGGGATGGGTTGAGTCTCCAACTTTTCTCTCTATGTACAGTCGTTGGTGTTTGGAGAGTCATGGTGACCGGGTGGTGGTCTGAAATAATCATGGGTTCAATGCTTGCTTTATGTAAGAATGGTAGGTCAGGCTGAGAAAGGAAAATATAATCGAGCCTTGAGTATTTTTGGTGTGGGGGGGGGAAAGGTGTAGTCTTTAGTATCGGGAAAAAGGGTTCTCCAAGAGTCATGGAGTGAGAGGGAGTTAAGTTGGAGTTTAATTTGAGGAAGGGCACGGTAAGGAATAGAGGATCGTCCTGTGGAGGAGTCCAGGTGGGGTTGTAGGGGGATATTCAGATCACCACCCAGGATTGTCACTTCTTGAAAGGGTGTTAATTGTTCGAACAATTTCCTTATAAAGGATATTTGGTGGTTGTTAGGGGCATAGACATTGACTAAGGTAATGGGTCTGTTGTGTATTGAGCCTTTAATGAATAGGAACCTCCCGTCAGGGTCAGCCCTTTGCTCCTTGAAGATGAAAGGTACCTGTCTCGCGATAAGGATCGCCACTCCCTTCGCTTTGTTAGTTGATGAGGAGGCATGGTATAGGGTGGGGAATGTTTTATCACTAAACCTTGGGACATGTGGGAGCTTGAAGTGGGTTTCATGAAGAAATGCAATTTGAGTTTTAAGTTTGTGTAATTCTCTAAGAGTGAGAGATCTTTTTTCAGGCGTGTTTAAGCCCTGGGCATTTAGAGATGTAATTTTTAGTGTGTATACGTCTTGCATGGTGTGATGCATCAGGTGATTGGTCTGCTAATGTTAGGGGGGGCAGGGAGGTGGACTGGTGTATCAAAGACGGGGGGTAGCAGAGGAAGGGAGTGGGACACCAGGGGTGAGTGAGAGGGTATTTAGTGAGTGCTGGGTTTAAAAGCCCACCTCACTAAGTTCTGGGGGTCTCTCTAGGGACAATACGGAGGGGCCGGATTGATGTGGGGGTTGGTGGTTCGGCACTCAGAGGACAGAGACAGCTTTCCGGCAGGAGAGAAGCCTCTTGCAGGGAAGCTGGGGGTCAAAAGGCAACTATAAACGTTGAACTACCAGCAACAACCTGTATAGGTATAGGTAATAGTGAACATTCTAAGCAAAACAGTAAAACAGTAACGTCTCAGGAGACAGAGGAGGCCGGGTGAGCTCTCAAGGCAATGGGAAACAAAATTTGGAGAGATCTACTGGTTTTCATGTTTTGGAATGGCCGAAAAGAATGGAATAAGATTAGCTGTAGTGGTTCTGCCATTTTTCCAAAAACTATGTACTCAGTGCCAATCAACCATTTAATAATAAGGCTGATTCTTTGCTCTCCTGGCCTCGTCTAGTGTCTCGCCACTAACAGGTTCTATAATAAGAGTTTTAGGAAGGGAGCTGACTCCAAAACGTTATTCAAAAGTGGCCCATCCTCGCATGGTCACATCGAGGGGGGCATATATGAGAAAATGTTGGGGATGCGAGCAACTTCAAAGAATTAGGGGATCTGAGGATATAAAGCAATCCCTGGGTAGAAGTTATACAATCCACTGGGTAGGTAGGCATATTGCCACAGAGATCACAGTTTAGCAATAATCTTACTCAGGTCTCACCGGTGAAGTGACCGAGGAGGGCCAATGAAGTAGTCAGAGTTTTCTGCAGGAACGATTGAAGTGATCGTGTAGAAACGTTCTTTAGGGAGTGAACGAAGAAGTTTGTCAGGCGCCACTTGCTTGGGCAAACGCCATGGAGTCCACGTGTTTTTCAAGTGTTCAGAGCGTTGTTCGTCTGCAGAGGGAAAAGAGTGTTGAGGAGCCTCGTAAGCAGAGCAATCTGCCTCAGAGTTAGTCTTCGGCCATCTGTTCTTCTGGGATGGCGGGTACAGCTGCCGCGCTTAGTTCTCTTCTGTCCCTTCGGTAGGGTGTGAGGTTGGTACGTCTCCTCGTTGTGCGTTGATCTGTGGGCAGCAGGAGATGTTCCTTCCAGGCATCTGGGATCAGGAACTCTCTGTACCACTCGGGTACAGGAATTTCAGGAATTTTAGTAAAATCGTAGTATTGTTGCAAGTCAGCCGGGGTGTGCATCGTGAACGAGCGTCCTTGAACCGTCACACAAAGTCCGAACGGAAAGCGCCATTTATAGACAATCCTGCACTCCTTCAGAGACTCCAGGATAGGGCAGAGAGCTCTACGGTGGTTGAGGGTTATCTGTGAAAGATCCTGAAAAATCTTAACCACCGTACCGTTAAAGCGGATTTCGTCTTGCTCTCTTGCCCTAATGGAGATTTCTTCTTTCAGCTTATAGTCTGTGAAGCAGCAAATGATGTCCCTGGGAGGGTCTCCTTCTCTGCCTTTGGGCCTGAGGGCTCTGTGAGCTCTTTCGAAATTCACAGGGGCGTCTTGCGGTCGTTCTGTGAGAGTGTTGAAAAGGGACTGTAGGGCGAGTGGAATCTGGTTGTGCTCAACCGTTTCAGGGATCCCCCTAACTCTTAGATTTCACCTTCTTCTGCGATTGTCTAGGTCTTCCAACCTTCTCTGCATCTCAATCAGTTGGAGTTGATATCTTGCCACATGTTGTTTTAGGTCCCCAATATCCTCGTTATGGCGGCCTGCCGCTCATTCCACTTGATCTAAACGATCGGAGACCCCCCTTATTTCGTCCTTTAATTCCATGACCGCGTCGGTGAGTGCGCCTTTGATGTCCGAGGCAATCGTTTGGAGGTCCGTCATTTTAGGGACCTGTTGAATTAGGTCCAGCAATGTTTCCTGCATGCCTGGTTCAAGTTGCGGTCTAGGCTTGGCGGGGCCGCTTGATTGTTTGCTCGCCATATTGGGAGTGGGTTGTGGAGCCCTGGAGGAGGAGGCCTCACCTGGCGGGCCTTGCTGGTTTCTAAATAAATCAGGCAAATTGCGTCCTGGGTGTGTGGATGGGCTGTTGCTGAAAGGTAGTTGCCTGCCAATCTTGCCCATAGCCGTCTTTTAAGCGCTGGAAAACCGAGGCTTCTCTCCTGTAATGCCGGAGCTTCTCTCTCAGGCGGCCATCTCGTCCGCGTGCCAGGCCACGCCCCCCGTGAGTTCCTTTTTTATTTTAATAAACAAACTATAGAAATGGTTTTACGCTATGTGGAGGTTTTCTCTTTTCTTTTGTGATGCACTGGACCATTGGAGTGTTATGAAAGACGCCCTCTTATAGATCTGGTACAGTCCTGTGGTTGGATGAACTATCATTTGGTGTACTACACCCTCTGCGAGTTTTGACCACTACAGCTGGTAAGGAGTAACTCTGTATGGTGAAGGATATAGTCTAGGTAGCACTGGAGTGTTTCTCTTGGCTTGGGTGTTATACCCTCGGTCTTATTTGACCCAGAGGGAGTATGTACATCTGTGTCCAGTCCATTTGGTAAGCCTCTGTAAGAACTGGTGAAGGGAGTTGCAAGCACATGGTATGTCTCTGGAGAATCTGCCCTGTTTTATCAAATTATGGACTTTCTATGAACTTTTTTTGCATATATATCAATTGTATTACAATTAATTTTACTACTTTTGCACCTTATTGGATATATACACCTTATGTTTGAATTTATGCACTTTATTATTACTTAAGTTGCTCCTTTGCACGTTGCTTATTTGCACATGGTATGTTTTGCACTGTATGGACATTGTTATTATGTTCTCTTACAGTAACAAACCAATAGTTGCAAAATATTTTTTCACCTTGTTCATTTGCACATTGTATTTTGCACTGTAGGGACATTGATATATGGTCTTTTTACAGCAACAAATAAAAGGTTTAAAATTTGTTGAAGTTTTAGCGTTGCACTATCACCCACAATTCTGTTTTTTATCTAGTCAATTTTTATGCCGGCAGCTTTAACCATATTTGCACAGTATTGTATATACTTCCTCTTTATTCAATTGGTATATTCTTATATGTTTAATGTAATTTTCTTTTTCTCATCTATGTGACACCAGCTTGCTTCTTGGACCGGACCTGGGAAGACACTCCCAGCACGGGCAGCCCCCACACAGTATTCATATACTGGAGTCTGGGACTCACTCCTTTCCCTGGATGATCATGGCCAGTCTGCTTCCATCTTCAGTTCAGGAACTGTCCGGGAGTGTTTATGCGTTTCCTCTGCCCGGTGTTACCTTTAGTGCTTCTGGATTGAGGAGTGTGTTTGACGTGCTGGCATCACAGCATCTCCAATACAAACACTACCGAACAGCGTCGCGGCCGGATGTGATGTCATATGTCCACCAGAAGTGATCCACCTTTCTGCAGTGTGTGAAGGGGGAAGGCTTTCTGTGGCGTGGAACGCACGCCATATGTGGCTCAGAGCGGGATCTTTTCTCGCAACCGCAACTCATATTGAGGCTTGTTGTCCCAGCTGTCTCTATTGAGACGGCAATCAGACCCAATTGGCACCCTTTTTTTTTTCAATAAGTTTTTATTGATTATTACATTAGGGTATACACATTATAAAAGTACAATAGAACATGGTACATATAAAAAGCCGGAGGAGTATACTAACATTTGAAATGCCTCAATGCGAAATCCTTGCTTTAAATAACATCAAACAGTAAATCAGTGAACCAGAGAGGATAAGAATCATAGGTAAGGATCACCAAACATAAAAATGTGTGAAGGGACCTTCCCTAGAGACCAGGGGAGAATCACCGGAGGGTTCCCTCCCTGCAAACCCCCCCCGTAAAGGGAACATTCTGTGCCGGAAGGTGAGGGAAAACCTCCACTAAATTATAATCAGGATGGAAGTTCGAAATCCAGCGTTACGGTAGATCTGTGATAAGAGGCACTGCATTAGAGAGCCCCCAGAAGGTTCAACAGCTCCCGTCTGGGGGCCACTCCATGTAAAGTCCACCCACAGTAAATAACATGTTCTATCTGAGGTAAAGGAAGGAGGGGGGAAAAAGAGGAGAGAAAAAAAAGGGGGGGGGGTGGAGGAAGCATCGTAAGTTGGCCAAGAGTAGTGTTATAAATTTATGGGTTTTTACCTGGAATGAAAGGAATACTAATATAGTCTGCCCAGGGTTCCCAGATTCCCTCAAATTGTTTGGTGGGATCTGCTAGGATACTGGATAACTTTTCCTGGGACATAATCCAAGAGATTTTTTTAACCGTTGCGGCAAAAGATGCCCTAGGTTTTTTCCAGGACTAGGCGAGAGAGAGTTTAGCTCCAGTTAATATAAAGTGTACCAATTTCTTGTGGGGCTTGGATAAATTTGGAATATGCGCGTTCAACAAAGCTATCTCCGGGACTCTAGGTACCTGAGTTTTGGTTAATTTCTCAATGAGGTTAAAAATTTTCCTCCAGAAGGGTCTAATCCTCGGGCACTCCCACCAGATATGCGTCATCGTGCCGTGAAGGGCGCAGCCTCTAAAGCATAGGGGGTTTGCCGTTGGGTATATGCGGGCTAATTTAGAGGGGGTGAGATACCACCTGGTGATGACTTTTATGTTGGCTTCCATAAGTACTGTGTTTAAGATGCCTCTGGTAGAGTCAATTAATGCCTTGTGCCATGAGTCTAGGGTTTGAGAAATCTGGAGATCCTCTTCCCATTGTTTCATATATGGGGCCTTCTCTTTTGGGTGAGTGAGAGCCGCATAAACCACGGAGATACCTCCCCCCTGCTCCATGGCCTGGCCGCACCATGTTTCGTATTCTGTGATTCTGGGGGGGAGAGGTTTCTCCTTCCAAATATGTTTCAGGAAGTGGGAAATTTGTTGAAATCTGAATTTTTCAGATGCAGGAATGTCCAGTTTGCTTATGCAATAAGACATAGTGATGGGTCCTGATGTGGAGAAATAGTGCCCTATGCGGTACAGCCCCTTGTCCAGCCACCATTGGAATGCTTTAATGTCTAGACCAGGGGAAAAATCCGGATTGTGGAAGATATGTGCTAAAGGAGTTAGAGTAGATACCAACTCAGAATGGTGGCGTAGTGAGTCCCATAAAGAGAAGGAGTGCGAAAGGGTTGGGGAAAGAACAGGCGGTCTCTTCTTCGGATGGGTCCAAAGAAGGAAATCAATAGTATGAAGTGGAACCGCCAGCCTCTCGATCCGAATCCAGTCCGGTTTCTCGGCCCTGGAGTAGACTCGGGAGAGTTGAGCCAATCTGGCTGCCTGAAAATATTTAAAGAGTGAGGGGAGTCCCAACCCACCTTTCTTCCTATGGCGGTATAACGTGCTTTGGGGGAACCTAAAACCCGAATTGCCCCAAATAAACTTAAGAATCTTACTCTGGAGAGATGTGAGGTGTTGTTTTCTAATGGGTATAGGTAATGCTCTAAACAAGTAAAGAATTAGCGGTAGAAGAGTCATTTTGATTGCGTTAATCCTGCCCAACCAGGAGAGACCATGGTTAGACCACGCCTTCAGGTCGTCCTCTAATTTGCGATAGATGGGAGGAAAGTTACTGTTATATAAGTCCTCTATCTTTGAAGTTAAGTTAATGCCCAGGTATCGAATGGAGGAACTGTTCCACTTGTAAGGAAAAGAGGATTGTAAGGAGTCAACTGTATCCTGTGAGAGTGAGATATTTATTGCTTGGGATTTGGAGTAGTTTACTGATAAGCCCGAGAATTTAGCAAAGGAATCTAATAAGAGGTTGAGGTTGGGGAGGGATGTAAGGGGGGAGGTCAGAAACAAGAGTATATCATCGGCGAACAAGCCACACTTGTGGATTTGAGGTCCGCAAGAAACCCCCCTGATGTTTGGATTTTGTCGAATGGCAAGTGCCAGAGTTTCAATGGCTATAGCAAATATAAGCGGCGACAGGGGGCAGCCCTGTCTTGTTCCTCTGGCTATAGTTATCGGATTGGAAAGGTAGCCTTGTAATTTTATTTGGGCAGAGGGATGGGAATAAAGGGCTTTAATGATTCCTAGAAAGCGCTGACCGAATCCCCAGATCTCCAGAATCTTGAATATATAGTTCCAAGAGACAGAATCAAAAGCCTTCTGAAGATCCAGGGATAGGACCATGCCCCTCTGTCTCGGACCCCCCTCCCAATTGGATTGGAGAATCGATATCACATCGATGGCCCTGCGTGTCTGGTCTGGTGTCTGTCTCCCAGGGATAAATCCAGCCTGATCTATGTGGATATATGAACCGATGAACGCGGAGAGTCTATTAGCTAAGATCTTTGTTAGAATTTTAATATCGTTTATCAACGAGATGGGTCTATAATTCCCGACCTCTTCGGGATTCTTGTCTGGTTTGGGAATGACCGTTATATAGGCCCTATTAAGATGGGGATCTAGTGAGGAGCCCCTGGTTAGATGGTTAAATAATCTAGACATGTAAGGGGTGAGCGTATCCGTAAAGGCTTTGTAGTATGGGATGGAGAGTCCATCTGGGCCTGGGGCTGAGCCTTTTCTTAAGCTCCTGATGGCGTCCGCAACCTCTGCGTCTGAGAATTGGGCCTCTAGAATCTGTTTATGTTCTAGAGATAGGTGAGGAAGGGGAATATTCTTTAGGAAGGCATCCAGGGATTCTGGGCAAGGATTGTTGGGGGGGCTGTAGAGTTCAGAGTAAAATTTATGGAAAGATTCCAAAATCATCTTAGGGTTAGTGGTGGGACCGTGGCCTGAGACTCTGATTTTTGGAAGTTGCTTAAGACGGCTTCTCGGGGATAGTTTAGAAGCTAGTAAAGAACCTGGTTTATCATTTTGCGTGTAAAATTTTAGTCCGCTCCATCTGATTGCTTTCTCAGCTTTAGTTGTTAGAGCCATGTTTAGCTCTAATCTGGCTTTATCGAGTTGGGTGGACAAATTTTTAGAAGGGTTGATCTTATGCGCTGCCTGTAGAGACGCATAGGATTGTTCCAGTTTAGTGAGCGCTGCCGCCCTTTCTTTTTTAATTCGAGAGGCTAACTGTATCATCTTTCCCCTTATGAAAGCCTTGTGTGCTGCCCAAAGTACTTTGGCCGAGGTCCCTTCCTTATCGTTAAGGAGAAAGTACTCCTTAATAGAGTTGTTTATTTCATTCACTCTAACAGGATCGGTCAACAGGGATTCGTTCAATCTCCATTGGGGATGTTTCGTGTGGAGTGGGTCGGAGCGAATTTGCATAAGGACTAGTGAATGATCTGAAAGCGGGGTGTCATGAATCCGTGAGTTTAAGACTAAGGGCATCCCGTGAGCTTCCATTAATAGGTGGTCAATTTAGGCGTATGAGTTGTGGGGATGTGAAAAATGGGTGTAGTCTCTCCTGGTTGGGTTCAGTTCTCTCCAGACATCTGTAAGGTTTACAGAATGAAGCAGCTTGGCCAGCTTTAGGCTCGCCCTAGTTGGACGTGTAAGTTGGTGCCCTATGGGTCTGGATTTATCGAGCCCTTGGTCTAGCACGACGTTTGAGTCTCCTCCCAGGATGACCCTACCCTCTAGATGAGGTTGGATGAGGGCCAACAGGGTGTTGAAGAAATGGAGTTGATTTTTGTTAGGGGCATAATAAGAGATAAACGTGTGGATAATCCCTTCAACAAGGCCTTTGACTAGGATGAATCTACCTTCTGGGTCCTTAATTTCCTTAATGAGTGAGAAACCCACTGTTTTGGAAAATAAAATCCCAACCCCCTTAGATTTGGAGTCTGCATTAGCGAGAAAAAAATTAGGAAAGTGTGCATGTAGAAAGTTGGGGCTGTACTGCATGGGGAAGTGGGTTTCTTGTAGCAAAACTACATCAATTTTGAGGGATTTATAATGGGAGAATAGTTTCCTTCTTTTCAGGGGGGAGTTAAGCCCTTGAGTGTTGTGGGTGGCTATGTGGAGGAATTTATTAGGAGCCTTAGCCATAAGGAAGCGTGGCCTGTGTCTGCGGTCTCACTCACCCTGGTAGAGAAGGTTCCCGTGGATCCATGAGGAATCTGGAAGATCAGGCGTCCTGGACTGAAATCGGCCAGACTATGATTATCTGAAAGAAAACCCAACATTAAATGCTTCCACCATGAAGAAAAAGGGAGGGGTGGGGAAGTTAGAGAGAAAACAAGTAGGAAAGAGAGACATGTAACAAGATTGAGTCTGCATAATACATATGAAGATGGAGCCCAGAGGACTTGGGGACCTCTAAGATCCATCAGATATCCCTTCCGAGAAGGGTCACCGCCAACTAGGCCGTGAATGTAGATCGAGAATGTCCAATCTGGTAGGATCAGACTTCTTATCCCGGGGTAGTCGAAATCGAGGTCCACGGGATAAGAGGAGGCGCAAGTGTACTTATCCCAGCCAAACACCCCTAAAAATTACAACCTATAATACAGCCAGGGGGGCTTTGAAAAATGTAACTTTGGCACAAACTAAATGAAGTAACGGCCCTCCTGGGGCACCAACACAACGAAAGTGTGGTCAGTCCCTTGGTTTAGAGATAAGGCAAACAAAATATAAACATTGATCGTAAAACTTTTGAGTACTGAACACAAAAAGAAGGTGGGGGGGGTCCCCAACAAAGAACAATCTGGAAAAACCGGTCAAGGTAATTTTCTGAACTCGGTCAGGTTCCAAGTCTGTGGTGAGAATGAAAGACAAGACTATATTTCGTGGAGATCGATACTCGGTCAGGGAGGTCTAGTGTCTTTCGCCTTCTTGCTTTTGGATTTGGACCACAGAGGGGAAACCGGGCTAGCAGGAAGAGGTCTCTTTGAGTGGGATCCAGAAGGGTCGGTGAGGTCCATAGGGGCCTCCTGGGAAATAAGCTTGAGTTGAAGTAGTAGTTTCTCCCCCTCGGGGAGACTGGAGAAGGCGAAAGTCTTCCCTTTAAGGAGAAATTTGACCGCGAACGGGAAGGCCCACCAATATTTTATTTCAGCCTTTTGTAAGATTGAAAGGAGGGGTTTTCGAGATCTTCTTTTTTGGATAGTATTCGGCGAGAGGTCGGCAAAGATTTGGATTTGGTGACCCATACAGGAGATATGGGAATTGTTGCGGGACACTCTCATTAGCTCCTCTTTGATGCCGTAGTAGTGAGGTTTAACTATTATGTCCCTGGGCGATCCGTCTTTTCTTGGAGGACCCAAGGCTCTATGGGCCCTGTCTAGCTCCAGCTTGTGCTTGGGGACATTTGGAATTGTTGACTGGATCAGCTCTTGGATCGCCGGGGTAATTTCGGTGATGGTCTCCGGTAGGCCTCTTACTCTAAAATTATAACGACGAGACCTGTTCTCCAGGTCATCTATTCTTGTGAGGGCAACCTCCAATTGGTTCTGAAGAACATGTAGGTGATCGGAGTTTTGGTTAGTTTTAGCGACTGTGAAGTCCAGTTTCTGTTCGATTGCATCCATTCTGGAGCCTATATTGTTGAGGTCCGCTTTGATATCTCCTGTGATTTTTGCTGCCGTATTAGCCAGTCCCCTTTCCAATAGGTTTGAGAACTTGAGGAACAGATCCGCCATGTCCAGGGGAGATTCCTGGGCAAGGGTATTAGGAAAGAGAGTCTCTTGCTGACGGTGTGATGGGTGGGCAGCTGGAGTGAATGGGGAGTCCTCCATTGTGCGTCTGAGGAGCGACTCCGTGGATGCGGGGGAGACAAATAGGGGCTGTGGAGCCTGTAAGTTAGGACCCGGAGTTAGGGTGAGCAAAGCAGGGGAGATAATGGGTCTATATTCAGTAGATTGTTCTTGAGAAGACACAGGAGCAGAGGGCCCAGGGGAGGCCATCTTTGGGTCAGATAACAAACCCGGGTTTGGGGTGGAGTAGGTGAGTACCCTTCTTGCCGATGTTCCCTGCATGCGGGGGGGCGAACGGTGAGCCTGTGGTTTGTTGGGGTGCACCAGTATCCTGCTGTAAAAAGAGGGAGAGGAGCTGTTGACGAGATGAGTTGTCCTTTAATTGGTGTGTTTCCCTTTAACAGATGCTGGAAGTCCAAGCAGGTTTAGGGCTCTTGCTGTAAGGCACTGCTGGGGTGCCTGTGACCTACAGCTTGTGGAATAGCCTTAGAAGATAGACTTTCCCTGTGGTCCTAGCGTTGCAGGAAGAGCATAGGCCTGATGAATATGGATCCTATTAGAATGCATTAGCGGCCATCTTGGTTCACCCAAGAGAATTGGGAGTCTCCCCGAAAAGTTATAGGATGGCTCTTGTATGGTTTGAGAAGACCGGTGTATGCTTTGTGGGCTGAGCGGAGCTGCTTATGAGTGGCCCAGGGTTTAATTCTGTGCGGAGACGGCTTTGCTTCTTGTTAGGCCACGGCCGCGGCCATCTTGGTCCACCCGGAGCGGAATAGTATGGGGAAGTTCCGTGTCTCTATGTGCCCTCCTGGGCTTCTTCGGCACTGCCTCGGTGATCCCGCCGCTCGTGGGGGTATTCCCCTGTCGTGGGGTGCCCCCTCCTCAAGGCACTTGCTAAATGCTGGGTGTCCAGGCCGGGATAAGCGCGGAGCGCTGGGCTTAAGCAGCCATATCGGAGCTCCCGCGCATGCGCACTCCCAATTGGCACCCTTTTATTGCCTTAACAGCAGAATGTTAATGGCCAGCTCTGAAGCTGAAATTCATGCTGTAGTGAGTGGAGCATTGGACTTTATACAACACCACCAAATGTGATGGGGCAAGCCCACCGGGGACATTGAGGTAAAATACGTTGACTATTCAGAAGGTTTTTCCCCCCTTGTTTGATAGAAGTGGCACTCTACTGATAAGGGAGTCAAATTTACTGTATGCCCCGTGTTTTTTTTTCCAGGGTGGCTCTCTCTTGATCTTTGCAGGTCTGTTGGTCGCTCCAGGATTTTTCCTTTGCTCCTCAATATTACTTCCATTTTCATGTCCATCAACGTACCTTGCTACTTCCAGTATTGGAACTTTAAAGGTCCTCTTTTCTTGTGGTGCCTGCTCTGGCTCTTGGGTCCTACTTGACCCGTGTGGTGATAAGGAGTAAGTAACCCTTTTCTTTTTGGGGTTTTCTTTCCCTTTTTTCTCCCCTTTCATTTATCAAGTTGATATTTTATTGATCCCACATTTGAGTGGGTGTATGATGTAATAATATTAACTGATATTTCATCATATATTTAATAGCCTTCCTTTGAGTCACCTCCTGGTCTCTGGTAACCCTTTGAAGTTGGAATTGGTGTTAGTATATGAGCTTTCTGCACTTATTGTGTAAGATCTATAGATATGTCTGACATTCATGAATATATCAAATTATGTTTTTTTTTCAGTTTGTTTTCTGATTGTTATCTATTTTCCAGTGTCCCATGTACTTTTCAGCAATGAAACTCCCTGAAGAAGACATATTTTGTCAAAACACGTACGGGTTATGTTGTGTTATAGTACTTCATGTTTATGTGGCACATTTTGCTACACGTTTTTTTCCTTTTTGGCATATAACATGCTCTGTTTTAATGAATTTTAAAATTTGTATTAATCAAAATTTGCTTTATACAATTTCTTAATCCAAGTGCCTTTTTGATGGAAGTCCCATTCAAGTTTCTTTTCTTTTGTAAATATTTCAAATATTGACTCATAAATCCAGAGCACCTACTGCCATTTTTCTGCACCCCAGTCCTTATGTATATATAGACACATAAATTATATGTATTTATTTTATTTGTATTGCATATATCATTGTTTATATTTGCAGCAATGCGTACACTCAAACCAAGCAAACTAGCAAAATTACCAATGATAGGAGACGTTATATTCTGTAACACCATTGCAAACAAGAATAAACCAAATGAACAAAAGTCCAAGGTGTCTATTGAAGTCTCAGAAGGAAAAATGCTGGCTTTAGAAGGCTCTGAAAAGAGCTAGAAGGAACTCTGTGCGGACATAGGACAGAAAAAGAGCAGTGCCAATCTAAGTGCAGCAGTATAAAAACATCTTTATTAAAAAGACAAATGGCAACTCACAAGATAAAAGAGTTGTCAGTGCATGTGTGGCAATAGGCCTTATGTAAATGTTCATCCACTCATTCAGGAGGACGAGCTGCAGGCAGGGAACACTAGTGGCTGAATTCTGTTTATAGAAAGAAAAAGTCTCAACTATGAGGGTAGACAGATAGCCTTTTTCCAGAAATGTTTTCTTTAGTAACTGCCCATGTTTATTGTAATCCTTCTCTTGGGTACAGTTGTGTTTGAGACGGCAATATTGGCTTTTGGGAATGTTTTTTTACCCACCGTGGGTCATAGCAACTCCTGTAATTCAAACAGGAGTTTCCGGCGATGGGTTTATTGTAATTTTGTGCTTGAATGAGTCTGTTGCCATGGCTCAGTAGCAGGTCAAGAAAAGCTAGGGAATGTTCGTCACACACAGATGTGAAAGAGAGACCCATGTCATTTGAATTGCAGTGTGTCACCAGCTGGTCTACCAGGGATTTGGGGCCATCCCAAATGATGACCACATCATCAATATATCACCCGTAGTAAACCAGGTGTGAGGATAAGGGGTTGTTCTTCCAGATGTAACAGTTCTCCCACAGACCCATGGTGAGGCTGGCATAGCTTGGGGCAAACTTTGCCCCCATAGCTGTGCCATGGGTCTGTAGGTAGAACTCACCGTTGAATTCAAAGTAGTTGTGGGTCAGGCAAAAGTTGGTGGCTTCCAAGATGAATTGCGCCTGGCGTGTGTTGAGCATGGAGTCCTCATTAAGAAAGTGTTGTACCGCTCTGAAGCCTACTTCATGTGGGATGGATATGTAAAGCGAGGCTACATCCAAGGAGAGTCACAGGTAGGATGGCTCCCAGGTGTAGTCTTTGAGGATCTGTAGTAGTTGTATACGGTCCCTGATGTAGGAGGGGAGATTTTGGGCTAAAGGCTGTAAGAAGTAATCAATGTAGATGGAGAAGTAAATCGTGATACTCTGCATCACAGCCACAATAGGTCTACCAGGTGAGTTTTCAGGATTTTTGTCGATTTTGGGCAAATGGTAAAAGTAAGGTCTGTGATAGAACTGATGTTTGATAAAAGATGTTTTTAGTTTGTCAATGCTCCTCTCTGTGGAAGCTCTATGGATTATGTCATGCACTTCTATGATGAAGTTGGGGAGGGGGTCTTTGGGTAACTTGGTGTAGGTTTTGGTGTCTGAGAGTAGCCTGATAGATTCCTTGAGATAGTGAGACCTGTTCTGGACCACCAAGTCACCTCCCTTGTCTGCAGGCTTGATGATTATATCAGAGTTCTTGGAGAGCCTATTTAGAGCAATGTGTTCAGCCTGGGTGAGGTTGGAGAATGAAGAGGATGTATGAGGGGGATGTCAGCATAGACAACCTGTTAAAAAGTCTGCATATAGGGACCTTTGGAAGAGGTGGGGTTAAACACCGATTTGGGGCAGAAGGAAGTGGGTTGGATAGGTGGGAATGTGGGCACATGTTGGGTTAATAAGTCCACTTATAGATCTTCATCCTCCATATATAGCTGTTCTAGGTAAGCTAGAGCCATGAGATCAGCGGGGGTAAATTCAGGGATAACCTCTAGGGGCACTGGGGTGTCTGCAGAATTGGTTTCTTGTTTGAGGGTTTTAATGTGGAAATGTCTTTTAACTGTGAGGTTTCTGATAAATATGTTGAGGTTAATAAATAGTTGAAAGGGGTCTGGTGTGGCTGAAGGGGCAAATGTGAGACTACAGCTCAATAAGGAGATTTCAGAGGAGGAGAGAGTGTGGTCTGACAGGTTGAAGATTTTGACAGTCTGTGGACTTTCCTTTTTCTTTCGGTGTCTTCCCCCTCATCTGCCTCATCTGTGAGTTTTCTTTTTGGGACGCGCAGGGGGGTGAGGACTAAAAAAGAATGATCCGAGATGTTGGAGGTGGATGCACTTGGGGGGGTCACTGGTAGCGTTGTGGGATGGTAATGTGGCATGGGGGAGGAGGGAGACGGCAGCCAACAAAATGAGTGTGGATATAGGCTTGGCTGGAAGTGATCCAGCAGTATCATGTGGGGTAGTTATGATGTGGGGGAGGGTGGGACTGGGAATAGGGCAGGCAAGGAGCGGTCATAGCAGGTACAGCCAGAGGTGTGCTGTTGTGGTGATGAGGGCTAATCAGAGGTACAACAGGAGGTGGAGTGCTGGAGGTAGAAGTGCTCTGCGGTGGTTAAAAAACATTCCCAAAAGGAAATATTGCCGTCTCAAACACAACTGTACCCGAGAAGAGGACTACAATAAACATGGGCAGTTATTAAAGAAAAAAATTCTGGAAAAAGGCTATCCGCCTACCCTCATAGATGATCCTTTTTCCTTCTATAAACAGAACTCAGCCCCAGTCAATAGAGAGCTAATCACCTCCCAGTCGATACAACCTTTCAGATTCACAACCAACTTCCACACTCAGTTTCAGAATATGGAACGCATATTCCAAAAACACTGGGCCATCCTGCGAGAGGACCCACACCTAAAATCCACCATTACAGCTCGACCCCTCATCTCTAGGTATGAGCTCCCGTTTCGAGTCAAACGCATGTTCGACTCGAACATCGGGTGTTCGTTCATTCGCTCTATTCCGAATATTATGGGGCGTTCGCGAGAACTTCACGAGCCCCATAATGCATTCCAATGGTGGCGGAATGCTGCCCGCTGATTGGCCAAAGGATGCACATGACCTGCATGCTTTGGCCAATTAGCGGGTGGCCTGCTGTGAGAGTTTTAATTAGCTAAAGGCAAGGTGCCTTTAGCCAATCACTGCTCAGCAGCCTCCACCACGCCCCACACTATATAAAGCTGCTTGTACAGCGCCTCTATGTAGTTTAGTTAGATAGCTATTGTAAAAAAAAGAAAAAAAAGATAGATAGATAGATAGATAGATAGATAGATAGATAGATAGATAGATAGAAAAAAGATAGATAGATTGATAGGGCTATCTATATATGCAATGCCTTTAGTGTAGTAGACTATATATACTAGCGTCCGTTTAGGGAGTGCAAGAATATATATATATATATATATATATATATACACATATATATATACAGCGTATTGAGTGTACACTATATATCAGTGCATTATAGTGCATTCGGGGGTGTAAGTACGGTATATAGTACACTTGACGTGGTGTCTTAAAATATATACAGTTTTTAACCTCTTAACCCCCGCTGCCCTTTTTTACATTTGTTGTTTACAAGTTAAAATATTTTTTTTGATAGAAAATTACTTAGAACCCCCAAACATTATATATATTTTTTTCAAACACCCTAGAGAATAAAACGGCGAACGTTGCAATACTTTTTGTCACACGTTTTTTGCGCAGCGGTCTTTCAAGCGCAATTTTTTACTTAAAAATCTCCATAGGCAACGCTTTTAAATTTTTTAACGGTTTCCAGGTTAGAGGTGCAGAGGAGGTCTTTTGCTAGAATTATTGCTCACACTCTGGCGATCGCGGCGATACCTCACATGTGTGAGTTGTACACCATTTTCATATGCGGGCACGGCTTATGTATGCGTTTTCTTTGCTGCACAAGCTTGCGGGGACTGTGGCACTTTAAATTTTTTTTTTTTTATTTATTTTATTGTATTTTTTCTTTTAACACTGTTCCTTTAAAAAAAATCTGATCACTTTTATTGCTATCACAAGGAATGTAAACATCCCTTGTGATAGTAATATATGGTGACAGGTACTCTTTATGGAGGGATGGGGGGTCTAAAAGACCCCCATCCCTCATTTACACTTCACAGTATTCTGAATACTGTCATTTTTTTAAAACTGGCGTCGTTAGTCGCCGAGTAAACCGGAAGTGACGTTGTAACGTTGCTTCTGGAAATGTACGAAGGAGTCCCGATCAAAGCTGATTCCGGTTTCCACAGGTACTTCAGACAGCCGGCGGACGCATCGGATCAGAGCTCCGGTCTCCCGGTGGGACGGGAGGATGGAGAAGAGCGGCGGACGGTGGCAGAAGGGGGGGATGTCCCATCCCGCTGCCTGGGATAACGACCGAGTGGCTCCCAAGCCGGATCGGCTGTTCTCACCAAATAGCCAGCCTCCCGCTCTAAAAAAAACGGTACCAGGGTATAGCTTGTAGCTGCAGACTATACCCGGATTCCTCCACTTAAAGCAGCCACCGTTTATAAATAGCGATTCGGGTTAAGTGGTTAAACCAATTTACAACAGCAGGTACCGTTTCTGTGCCCAACAAGAGTAACTGCAAGGGGTTACAGTATTCTGGCACCGACAACACCCAAGGCCCAATTTTTCACCACATGTTTGACTGGGGCATGTCATTACAATTTTTAACCACTTAACGCGAATTGCCGTTTATAAATGGCAGCAGCTTTAAGTGGATGTATCAGGGTATAGCCTTGCAGCTACAGGCTATACCCCGGTACCGTTTTTTAGAGCAGGCAGCCGGCTATCCGGTGATAATGGCAGATCCGGCTCGGAAGCCGCTCGGTCGTTATCCCAGGCAGCGGAAGGGGCCATCCTCCCTCTCGCCACCCTCCCCCGTTCTTCTCCGGTCTCCCGCCCCACCGGGAGACCAGAGCTCCGATCCGATGCTTCTGGGTGCTGTGTGGAGTCACTGTGGAAGTCGGAATCGGCTTCAATCGGGACTCCTTCATACATTTCTGGAAGCGTCGTCACAACGTCACTTCTGGTTTACTCGGCGGCACACGGCGCCTGTTTTAAAAAATGACAGTATTCAGAATCACCGTTTTTGGCGATCTGAATATTGTGAAGGGCAAAGGAAGGGTGGGGGGGTCTAATAGATATAATATATATAATGTTTGGGGGTTCTAAGCAATTTTCTATCAAAAAAATGATTTTAACTTGTAAACAACAATTGTGTAAAAAATTGCGTAATGTGCCCCCCAAAGTTCGTAACAGACCCTTCAGGTCTGGTATGTATTTTAAGGGTAACCCCGTCCAAAATAAAAAAAAATACGTAGGTGTCCCCCCAAAGTTCATAACAGACCCTTCAGGGCTGTTATGGATTTTAAGGAGAACCCCGCATCAAAATTAAAAAAAACATTTGGGTACGGGTCCTCCCAAAGTCCGTACCAGGCCCTTCAGTTCTGGTATGGATTTTAAGGGGAACCCATGCCAAAATGTAAAAAAAAATAGGGGTCCCCCCAAAGTACGTACCAGGCCCTTCAGGTCTGGTATGCATTTTAAGGGGAACCCCACGCCAATTTTTTTTTCAAAAATATCGTGGAGTCCCCCCAAAATCCAAACCAGACCCTTATCCGAGTACGCAGCCCTGGCATGGCAGGAGGGGTGTGCCCGAGAGAATCCTACTGGATATACCGTCTTGGTACCAGGGGGACTTAATGAAGAATTGGAGATTAATCCCCTTCTCTAATTTCTGCACCGCATACCATAAAATTATGACAACTACCCAGTTTTTCATTTCATATTTTTAATTTTTCTCTTTTCGCTTTCAGTTTCTTATTTCATATTTTTTTCCCCAACTTGCCCTGAAGCACCCCTTGCATTAGGAGCGCTCTTCCCAGTCAGTTTGAGTACATGCAAACTCCAAGCAGGTGTTGTCGTGGTCAGGATTCAAACTAGTGACCCTTTTGCTGCTAGGCAAAAGTTTTAACCACTACATCACTGTGTCGCTCATACTCCACTTAAAGAACTCAGTCCCTTTCCAAACATCCCCGCATATCCTGGGAACATGACGCTAGGGTGGGCGGAGACTTAAGCCCCTCTCCGACCCACCTATCCCTAACAGATAAAAAGTCACCTCAAACATGGCCGCCCCCTATTGCCCGAGGAAGGAGCACAAATGTTCCAAATGTGAGCACCTCCCACTCTACCCTGCACCCAGCAGTGACATCAGCGGTGGTTCCTGAGCCTCATCTGAGTCCCTGGAAGTGCTGGAAGCCACCAGCTCAGACAGTATCAGCAGCCACCAGTGTTCCCTGCCTGCAGCTTGTCCTCCTGAAGGAGTGGATGAACCTCTACATAAGGCCTATTGCCACACATGCACTGACAATGCTTTTATCTTGTGAGTTGCCATTTGTCTTTTTAATAAAGATGTTTTTATACAGCTGCACTTAGATTGGCGCTGCTCTTTTTCTGTTCTTTGTAAGCTTCTTCAGCAGTTAAATAATTTTCCTAACCCCAGTCAGTCTCAGTGTTTCTAGATAGTTTGATCTGCATGTAAACATGGAAAAATATATATATAATGTTGTAAGTTTGTTAAATAAAATATTAATTAATGCACAGAATATTATCATTACATGTATGAGCTACATACAGTTATTAGGACGCAATAGTTCTGTGATAGTGGTATCCTTTAACCCAGGGGTCTCCAAACTTTCTTAGCAAAAGGAGCCAGTTTAATGTACTTCAGACATTAGGGTGGCTAGACTGTTGCCAGTGGAAGCAGAAGATAACCCAGCTTCAGTAGGAGTAAACAATTCCTCAGGCTTGGGGGTCAGTAGGAGTAAAAAAAAATTACAAAGTGCATATGGTTAGTGGGAGGAGGGATGATGCCCCATCATTGGTATTAGTGGGAGGATTAGTGCAACATCATTGGTGTCAGTGGGTGGAATTATGCCCCACTGAATTGGTGTTAGTGGAAGAAATGGTGCTTTAACCTTGTTGACAGTAGGAAGAATAGTGCCTCATACCAGTGGGAGGAATAGTGACCTAAGGGCCGGATAAAGGCAAGCAAATGGCCACATCTGGCCCATAGGCCGCATTTTGAAAACCATTGCTTTAACCACTTCCTTACTGGGCACTTAAACCCCCTTCCTGCCCGGACCAATTTTCAGTTTTCAGCGCTGTCACTCTTTGAATGACAATTGCGCGGTTGTGCGATGTTGTACCCGAACAAACTTGGCGTCCTTTTTTTCCCACAAATAGAGCTTTCTTTTGGTGGTATTTGATTGCCTCTGCGTTTTTTATTTTTTGCGCTATAAACAAAAAAGAAGCGACAATTTTGAAAACAGAACAATATTTTTTACTTTTTGCTATGCTTTGCTTTTTGCTATAATAAATATCCAAAAATAAAAAAACAAATGTATTCAGCAGTTTAGACTGATATGTATTCTTCTACATATTTTTGGTAAAAAAAAATCGAAATCGGCGTATATTGTAAATGTCATTGGCAGTGAAGGGGTTAACCTGCAGGGGGCAGTGAAAGGGTAAACTATGTTCCCTGAGTATGTTCTAACTGTGGGGGGGCGGAGTTGGCAGGGGCATGACAGATCTAACTGATCCCAGTGACAGGGATCAGTAGATCTGTCATGCCCCCCCTCACAGAACGGGGAACCGCCATGTTTACATCGGCGGTTCCCCGTTCTGGCTCTCTGGAAGGAGATTGCGGGTCTCTGGCAGACATCGGGTCCGCCCGACCCGCGGGCACACTCCCGCAGCGTGCGCGGGCACGTGCGCGCGCCGCTCGCGCAGGAGCGCGCCCAGCAAGAGCCAAATGGGAGGACATCTATAGGGTTAATATGTGGTTAATCCTTGTATTGTCTCTGCTCTCCACTTTTAGCCCAAACCATGCATTTCCTTAGAATAAAAGCTGGTGCTGTTGGTTTTGTACATCCTGTGACAGTTGCGCAAATATTTATCAAAACAATTTATTTTATGAAAATACACTAAAATCAATATTAGTGCACACAAACACAAGGTAACTTACAAAATTGCCACTAAATATAATATATATAATAGTATTCTGGTAATAAAATAACATGTTTTTGTTTTTAAATTGTGCTTTTTGTCATAATGTGAAAATTGAAGGGATTCAAAACTACAAATAGGCCAATTTAGCTGACCATACATGGATTGAGATTTCAGGTTTCAGCAGGGACAGGCCAAAGTGTAATCCATGTATGAGCCTACATATAGGCCAATCTATTGATTGACTTGTGTACAACCAGCCTGTCTGGCTTTTACCAAATGATTAGTGCCACTGGCTATAGTCAATAACACTAATCATTGTGTTTTGCCGGTGGGGAAGGTTCCCTTTGCTCCTCCCCAACAGTACAGAATAGTGTTGCGGGAAGGATTCCCCCATTAACACTTACTGTGTTGATAGGGGAATCTAGCAACTTTCTTTTCTTCCACTTGTGGAGCTTTCCTTCTGCCCGTGGAGCCAGTAGCATCAGCGGGAGGTCCAAGAAGAGGAGGATCGGGGCTGCTCTATGCGAAATCATTGCACAGAGCATGCAAGTATGACATGTTTGTTATTTAAAAAAAAATAAAATGTAAACCTTTACAATCACTTTAAGTGAAGGATTGGTAAATATGCAGAATTTACTGATCCCCTGCTCACCATATTGGATGACTCAGATGCTCCATGCTGGCAACTGCAGTATACTCCCATCTGTGTGCCCAACCCATTGTCTATCCTGATAAAGGCACAGGAGCAATGAGGAGGGGGAGGTGAAAGGCACAGAGGAGACAGCAGGTTGAACAGGGGAAATGGAGGAAAGCTGATTGCTGATGCACAGTGGGGAGAATCTGACAAGCAGGGCACCATGTAGCCAGCAGCAGTAGCAGGAGAGGTCTAATTTATTAAATGGCTGCAGTCAGGGCTTCTCAGATGCTGATTGTAGCTATTTGTTAGTGATAAGCGTCTAGGGGACCCTTCTGTTATATATTCATGGTCGTTTCAGCTTATAGCAGAAGGTGATGCAGATCTGGCCAGCTGCAAGCAGTTACGTTCCAATGCAAGCCTTACAACACCCTAATGCAGAACACTGATCAGTTCTGTTATATTTCAAATGTACACACAGGCAATCAGCAGTGTTCAGTCAAGCAAGCAAGGCAAGTGAGCAAGGCTGCAGAAACACAAAACATAGGATAGTGAGTGTCTGTAGAAATACAGGAAAAGAAAGAAGAGGCTTAAAAGAGAGGTCATTTTGAGGGTTTCCATGCTGTTCTGGCAATTTTATTTGCTATCTTTTAATACAGAAAGTAAGGGAAACTGTTTTTCCTTTATATAGTAAAAAATAAAAATCCCAGTGGTTAATAAATACAACCAAAAATACTCACTCTGTCTCAAAACATGTATGAAAAATGACATAACATTAATTAGTAATTGTCAGTAGTGTTGAGTGAACCCGGACTGTAAAGTTCAGGTCCGTACCGAACTTTGGGGTGTCCGGGACCTGGACCCGAATCCGTACTTTTCAAAAAAAGTCCGGGTTCGGGTCCGGGGTTCTGGTAATTTTACTAAAAGTAACTGAAAATTGCTGTAAAAAAGTCCAGGAAAGTCTTAGAGGTCTGCAAAAGGAAGGAAAATGGGGGTAAGGGTGGGACAAGTGTCCTACAAAGAAATGGGGACAGGGAAATAACTAAAAGCATTTTTAAAAATATAATTTCATAAAAAAATCAAAAATGGAGGTGGCTGTGGACCATCTTCAAACTGTGTCTGAAAAGTATTAAATAATGGTAGAAGCCATATCACTGTTCTAAAATCATCTTCAAACTGTGTCAAAAAAGTATAAATAAGCTGGGAGAACCCATATCACTGTTCTGCAAACATCTGGAAACTGTGTGTAACACTTTAACTAAAACCGGGCGAACCCATATCACTGTTCTGCAAACATCTGGAAACTGCAGAACAGTAGTTCAGTTTGTCCCGGTTTTAGTTAAAGTGTTACACACAGTTTCCAGATGTTTGCAGAACAGTAGTTCAGTTTGTCCCGTTTTAGTTAAAGTGTTACACACAGTTTCCAGATGTTTGCAGAACAGTTTGTCCCGGTTTTAGTTAAAGTGTTACACACAGTTTTCAGATGTTTGCAGAACAGTAGTTCAGTTTGTCCCGGTTTTAGTTAAAGTGTCACACACAGTTTCCAGATGTTTGCAGAACAGTGATATGGGTTCGCCCGGTTTTAGTTAAAGTGTTACACACAGTTTCCAGATGTTTGCAGAACAGTTTTTCCCG
>BLSH010431951.1:41069-51414 GCA_018402905.1 Glandirana rugosa
GCGGCTCGCAGGTCGTAGGCTGTGGACGCTGTGGTCCATCCGAGTCTCGGGAGGACGACTACTAAATGAGGGCGGTCTCCTAACCCTCCGACGAGTCGCTGCACACCAGTAATGTGTCCCGCCAAGAGTGTCCCATGGCCCACAGACCACAGAGTTTCGGCGAGAAATCAACGGATCCTCCATACAGTCTCGGGCCTCTAGTGCCTCGCGAGGGCGGTGTACAGGAGTGAGGTACAAGGAGGGGAGAATTATTCCTGAGGAAAAAGTTACGATTCATGATAAAACTTAGTCCAGAATTTCACCAGATTCATGATGATGAAGGGCATTGGAAAGGAATTCCAAAGCCAAGACCTGATTCAAAATAGTACTTAGCATTGAAAAAGGAGTCCTTATTAAGAGGGGAGGAACATGGAGTGAGGACATGTGGCGGGAGCGCTCCGTGATCTCCGGGCTCTGACATACCTCCTAGGCAACTAAAGAGCGGCTTTGAGACACCAGACACCCGGTACCCTGTGAGAACCGCCCTGTGTAATGACCACACGTCGCTGAGCAGCCTCCCAATCCTCTGGCGGGAGTAAATCATCAGCAGGAGGGCTCTGAGCCTACCTGGTGTCGCAGGTGTCGGATGCTGGACGCTCGGCGGAGATGACGTCTAATTGTGTGGAGAGGAGGCTAAGTCTGGCTGGCGCCAGTGGAGACCGGCTGGCATGCGGGTGCGGACATACAGCAGCAGGCTGTGGAGGTTCAGTGGCTGGTAGGGAATCCCCAGTCACAGGCTGCGGCTCAGTAGCCACAAGCAGACACACGAGGAGGCCGGGGCAGGGAATAGCAGAGCCCAGCAGGCCGCTGGCAACATCTGCGGCCGGTGATACAGGGAGAATTGAAAAAAGCACACCAAGGCTCAATCAGGATTTAAAGAAGCCATCAAGCAAAACAGGTAACACAGGAGAGGACGTGGCACCAACGACAAATCAAGGACAGACACAAGGTGAGAGTGTATTGACTTGTGAACATAATGTTCTGCCTTTGTCTGAAGACAGCATGTTGACAACAGTTGGTGGCCACATGTAGGAAAACAAGGAGGAAGGTTTGGGTGTTAAGGACATAGACATGCGGGGCACTGGTGGGGATGGGAAGGCTCATATGGATTATGCATATGAAAGCAGTGAAGACCAGACTATGTGTGATCCTGGTCATGAGAAAAGGATAGCCACGATTCAACAAGATAGCTCTATTTCATCTCAGGAAGAGGACCGGGCTATCATTAAGACAAAGCTGGCTATTGAGGATATAGACTGGGATATAAGAGAGCATATAAGGGCACTCCCCACTAGGGCTGACATTCAACAGTTGATCGCCGCTGTGGAAACATCTTGGAAACACGTAACAGAGGAGTTAAAGAAAGATATAACAAGTCTGGGGCGTAGAGTGGAGATGGTAGAAAATAAACAGGAAGATATTATACAGGCAGTGATGGATAACCAGGATACCATTAAACTAAATGAGAAGGTATTAAATACATATATGGATCAATTAGATGACTATGAAAATAGGGACTGTCTACAGAATATCCGTATACGAAGACTACCAGAAGCCACCAAAGCCCCAGACTTGTTGTCAACAGTGCAGGGCATATTTTGCCAAATTTTGAGAGGAACTTCACCAGACTCAATAGAAATAGATAGAGTTCATCGTGTCCCAACCCAAAACCTCCAAGAGAATGACAGATCGAGAGACGTTATCTGTAGGCTCAACAAATATGGGGTCAAAGAGTCCATCATGAAGGCTATATATGGGAGGAATAACCTTGACTTTGATGGGGCGCATATCTCTTTATATCCAGATTTATCAAAACGTACTCTTATGCAGAGACGAACTGTGAGACCTTTGTTGGATGCTATGCGATCAGTAAATGTTAAATATCGATGGGGTTTTTCCTTTCGCCTAATGGCTTCTCGAGATGGCAAAAGGGCAACCCTTTGAACCAAAGATGACTTACAGCACTTTTTAGAGATATTGGATTTGCCACAAGTGGACTTTCTGGATTGGAGACTGAGTAGCCCCAAAAGTCATTTACAACAGCCAGAACAGTGGCAACAAGTCCCAGTTTGAGCCAGCCGCAGAAGCCGCTCAAATAGACAAAGACAGGACCAGATTCAAGATGATTATAAGATATGAGACATCTTAGGAGGATGGGATAGTTGGGGGGTCTTGGGGGGGATCTTTTTTGCCTTTTTCTTTTCTTCTCCCCCCCCCCCCGGCTCCCACCCCTCCATTCTGGTCTTTCATAAGAATGAAGGGAGGAGGGGAAAGGGCCGGGAGAAGGGAGGGGGAGCTAGAGTATCTGAACATTATCTCCCTAGTAGGTTGGTCCCGATACAGGGGATTTTATAAACTGCACTTTGGCAGAGGGGTGAAGGGGTACAGGGAGGGACTGAAATCCCATTCCTGGGTCAACCGCCCTTATAGTTGGAATATTCCACAGTGTGGGATATCGGGTTCAAGTGGGGTTTATTTTTGGGTGGGGGGGAGGGCGTTGGGTTTTTCCTTTTTTTTTTCCCAGGTATGGGTCGAAATTTAAAATGTTTCTTGGAACAGATTCGTATAGTTGGTATAGAAATTCAAGATGAGGAATATTTTGAAGATTGTTTCGTATAATGTGAGAGGGCTGAATTCACAGCAAAAAAGGGGGCGGCTCTGGCATGAACTGCATCTCCTAGCTGCAGATGTGTCTTTTTTACAGGAGACGCACTTCGTGGTAGGGTCTACCCCTAAAATTCCCCTCCATTTCTTTGATCAATGGTTCCATGCAGTATCTCCTATCTCAAGGGCCAGAGGAGTTACGTTAGCAATTAAGAAGTCGTGCCCTTTTGTCCCTGACTCAACACAAGTAGATGAAGAGGGGTGTTTTCTTTTTGTAAAGGGCTCGATTCATGGTCATAAATATACATTTGCAACTATATATGCCCCGAACATCTACACGATTAAATTTCTATCTAGGGTGGTAAAGATATTGGATAAATTTAGGGAGGGATTTTTGGTACTTGGTGGTGATTTTAATATCACCCTAAACCCTGGTTTAGACACTTCCACAGGTAATACACCACTATCATTTAGAGCGCTTAAACATGTTAGACAGCTATTATGCTCTCTTTATCTGGTGGATTACTGGCGAATGACGCATGGTAAAGATAAAGACTTTAGTTATTACTCCAAAACCCATACCCATGTACTCATGTCTCGATCTGATGCTGGTGGACCAATACTACTTGGATAGTGTATGCTCCTCTAGCATTGAATCGATCACAATCTCAGACCACGCCCCTGTCACTTTGGCGATAAGCCCAGCGGCAATGGCACAGAAGGAACGGACATGGAGGTTGAATGAATCCCTATTAGATAATAAATGTATAGTAGAGCATTTAGCCCAGAAACTGGCCTGGTACTTTGAATTGAACACTCCTGGGGAGGTATCCGGACAAGCAATATTGGAAGTCCACAAGGTGGTAATTAGGGAGGAATTGATAGCACATGGTTCCCAAATATAAAAAGAAAGACAGAAAGAAATAGAGAGATTACTAGAAATGATAAACGAACTGGAGACCAAGCATAAAAAATATTTGGACCCGTTAGATGCTCAACAGCTGGAGGCATTGTGAAGTGATCTCTTTGGTTGTTTGGACCGAAAGGTTAGAGACAAATATAGGTACTTTGCTAATTGTTTTTATGAACAAGGGAATAAATGCGGGCATTTATTAGCTAAGCAATTAAAAAAACAACAAGATTCAAGACATATCCACTTTTTGCTTGTTCATAACAAGCAGATAGTGGAGACTAAATCTATAGCTGCAGAGTTCCACCGTTTTTATACTGAATTATATAATATACCGATAACCTCTACAGGAGAGGATAAAGAGCATCAGATCAAGGAGATTAGAGACTACCTTAAGGATTCTGCCCTACCAGCTTTATCAACAGAAGCTGTTGAACTAATGGAATGTCCAATTACAGTAGAAGAACTGAATGCCAAAGAGTAAAAGCCCAGGGCCAGATGACCTTTCGGGTATGTACTATAAAACATTCTCTTCCATCCTGGCAGTCCCTCTGTGCAGCTACCTTAACTCAATAACTGCCTCTAATCCCCTGTAACAATTCTGCCAAAGCCAGGGAAAGACCCGCGGCATTGTGCCAGCTACAGACCCATCTCCCTCCTTAACTCAGACACTAAGTTTCTGGCAAAAATTCTAGCTTCTCGACTGCAGGACCATATAGTGAGCCTGGTACACCTGGACCAGACTGGCTTTATGAAGAGGCGTGAAGCAAGATATAATACAATAAGAGCGCTGCACGTCCTACACTGGGCCCAGTATGGACCAGAAAAGCACCCAAGAGTGATTCTGTCAATGGATGCTGAGAAAGCATTCAATAGAGTGAATTGGGTCTTTATGTCTGAAGTGTTGAGGGGGATGGGTCTGGGGGCTCGCATGATGGAGTGGGTACTGGCATTATATGGGAACCCCAGGGCCAGGGTAAAAGTGAATGGTACATTGTCAGACTATTTTAGTATACATAATGGGACTAGACAGGGTTGCCCCGTCTTCCCTATTGTTTGCGATGATTCTAGAACCGTTCCTTTGCAGGGTTAGGGGAATGGGAGAATACAGGGGGTTAAAATTGGGTTGGTGGAGCATAAGGTCTCTGCCTATGCAGATGACCTGCTGTTCTACCTCTCCAATCCTAAAGTAGCCATACCCAATCTGATGACCGAAGTAAATAAATTTGGGAAACTGTCAAACTTTAAAATAAATTTGGAGAAATCTTTACTCCTCCCAGTCCATCTATCACCGAAATTAGAAACTTCCCTACGTCAGGCTTTCATTTTGTCTGGCATGTGGATTCGCTGCCCTATCTGGGGACTTATATTGCATCAGATGTAAAGCTGTTATATGAACTTAACTATGGCTCTCTATTGATTAATGTTATGAAGAAGCTTCAGAGGTGGAGAAATCAATTATTGACTTCGTTCGGAAGAGTGAAGGCCCTAAAGATGACCATACTCCCCAGAATTATCTATATGCTGTATGCAATACCTATCACACTCCCACAATTTTTTTTGAAATGTATAAGGAGGGCATTTCGGTCCTTTGTATGGAACGAAAAGCACCCAAGAGTGGCTTATGATGTACTGCGAAGAAGTAAATGGGAAGGGGGAGTAGGACTCCCAGATATAGCTATATACTATAAAGCCATGTCATTACTACGTGTTTTAAGTTGGTACCGGGACACCTCGAGTAAAGCGTGGGTCGCCGTGGAAAAGACGTTGGCAGGAAGGAATCTTGCGGGAGCCCCATGGATCCCATCTACATCTAGGGGTCTTTCAGAATGGACATCCCCAATAACTAAAAACACTTTAAAGGTATGGGATAGGTTAAATAAATTAGGCAAATTTGCACCTCCCACACCTCCCTTAGCCCCGTTGGAAGGATTTCCATGGTTTCCGCCGGGGGAAGAAATAGGATTCTTGAGTAACTGGGGGCGGGATGGGAATAATATATGTGTCAAGTTTGCACCAAGAGGTACCTTATCCCCCCTTGTAGAACTAACTGCCAGCTTGGGAAATATACCCCTAGAGAAATGGAGATACCATCAAATGGCAGATTTTTTGAAGAGGATGAACCCACAAGTGAGACCGTTGAGTTCATTTACCATTTTTGAATCAATGTGTGTATATGGCTCAAGCTTTAAGGGCTCTCTATCACAAATGTATGGACTTGTTTTGAGTGCACAGTGTAACTCTATCCCCTATTATATTAGAGAATGGGAGGGGGAGTTGGGCCAGGCACTGACTACTACACAAATTAAAAAAAAATGTAAATTAACACACTTGACCTCAATAAGTTCATACATACAAGTGATGTCATATAAATTTATGGTGAGATGGTATCGAACTCCGGTTAAATTGGCTAGGATGTTCCCAGAGGGGGGGCGATAGATGCTGGAGAGGTTGCGGACAAAAGGGCACATATTTACATATATGGTGGTTTTGTCTCGAAATTAGATCATTTTGGGAGGCGATTCTTCCATGGGATAAGAGACTTACACTCGGACCCATGGAGTTCTCGCCCCTATGTTTTCTTTTTAATGGGACGCCTTCTTCAATTAAATCTTATAAAAAAAAGCATAACCCCGCATAATACCGAAGTTCTGGAAACAAACCGTCAGCCCTACTTTAATGGATTGGGAGGTTGAAAAAATAAAGGAAGCAGAAAGATGGGTCCATATGGTTAGGGACCAACAAGAACAATTTAAGAATGTCTGGGCGGGATGGGAACATTACTCTACCGAGGTTATCATAGAATAAAAAGGGTTAGTTGTTGGACTATCAACAATATCCTTTAAAGTATATCTGTGAAATAGGGTGGGAAACATCTTAATATGTAAGTAAGATGAATAATTAAGATAAATAGAAATAGTGGCAACTTTTTAAGTAGTAAGTTCAAACAAATTATAAGGGCTCTTCTTGGGGAGGGGGGGAGATGGAGAGGAAATGTTTTTTTCCTCCTTCACGAGAGTGGGTTTTACTGGAGTGAGATAGGGAAAAGTGGTTGTGAGGTGGTGGGATTATTGGGGTCGGGGTCCCCCCCCCTTTTTTTTTCTTCTTTTTTTTTCTCACGTATATGGGTTTTATTTGGGTAAGGAGGAATGTGATTGTGAGGTTTGGTGGGGGCGGGGTGGGTTTTTTTTTCTTTCTCTCCTTTTCCTTATTAAAAACAGCACAAACTTAAATAGATACACATGAGCAATGGGACATGTGAAACAATATTTAAATAACGACACAGGGGAGATTTTGAAGTATCACAGAAATTAATTAGCTTTTTCTCTCCCCCCCCCTTTTTTTTTCTCTACCCAATTTTTATTAGGTGTATATAAGAAATGAGACATATAAACAATATTTACACAATGACTCCCCCCTTCACCTTGGGTTATTTTTTTTTCCTTTATTAAAATAACACAATTTTAAATGGGTACACATAAGAAATGGGATACACAAAATAATACCCATATAATGGCACAGAAGAGTGTACGGAATGGCACATTAATTAATTTTATTATATAGAAGAGGATGGGAATGAGGAAGGGAAGAAAACCCACACCTCCCCCCCCCCTTTTTTTTTATCACAAGAGTGGTTTTATTTGAGTAAGAATAGATTGTGAGGTGATGGGAAGGTTGGCGCTTGAGTTTTTTTTTTTTTCTTTTCTTTCCCTCTTCTTTTTTCCCTCCATCCCTCCCCTAGCCCCCTTTTGGTCCTAAGATATGATCACTTGGACAACGTTTTTGTCTTGTTTCTTAAAGACATCAATAGATATTTATAAGGAAAAAATGAGAAGAAGAGGATGTGATGGAACGGAGGGGGAAACATAGGGGTTGAGGATGGGAGGAGGGATGGGATAGAAAATAGAGGTGTTTATAGCTATGGAATAATTAAAGTATATGATTGTAATGAAATATGAATCTTAGATGGCAAAATGATGTTTGTTTAAATTGTCCATGTAAAATATAAAATCTTAATAAAAATGTATATAATAAAAAAAAGTAGTACTTAGCACTAGTTGCTGACAGCAAGACTACAGGACCCCACTGATGGTGAAGATAAACCCCCAAGACTTGCATCTCCTGTAGTATACCTGCAAGTACATTGGAACCCATAGAAACAGCGGCTTAATAGTACCAATAATGCTCTATGTCTCAACTTCTGGACTACAACAGCCAGCTGTTAGCAGGTGGTTGAGAAGCAGGGTGCAAGGTGAGAGCTCATAACAAAAAGTACTGGATAGATGAGTAGATGCCATAGAGCGTCATTGAGCAGGTAAAGCCTTGTACACACTATTATTATTTTTTTGTTCGTTCAACCCAGCAGGCTGAACGGAAAAAAACTAAAGAGCTTGGAAGGAGCCGCTGTACTAACAATCCATACAGTGATCTCCCCCACTGAGCTATTGTGTTCTGGCAGGGGGACTGCCCCCACCAGAACACATCAGTAAGCGTTTTCAGCCAGAGTGCTGATCGGATGCCTATCGGCAGACCTTTTTCCGTCATGCCCCTTCGACAGAAGTCGGCTTCTGTCAGATCGGCTACATACACACGGGCTGAATATCGGATTGCTTCTATTGAACCGGCCGATGCCGCCTGATATTTGGCCCATGTGTACGGCCCTTAAGCCCAAAAACCACACCTCTCTAACTCAATCTTTGATTGACATAAAAAGCTTTTGAGAGAAGAAGTGTTAATCAATTTACAACAATCAAATTGCAGATATCTGAACATCCGCTGCATCTGCCAATGGGTCTCTTGCCTTGGAGACAAAAAAAGTGTCCAGCTCAAGTTCAACCATAATGCCATTAGACTCCTGGTGTACGGACCTGTCCTTCAGGACCCAGACTTCCTGTGCTGCATGTCAGTTCTCAACGCCCAGGATTTACAACATGGTCCACCTCCCATGCTTCTGCTGGACTTATTGATCCTCCAGATGGGATGATATATGTTACAGCCATGACATTGTCAGGGTGCATCCTACTGAGTGCTACTTAAGAAATGCCACCCGGCTGTGCTGAGACATTCAGATCATTCAAAGGCCCAGCATAATAATGGGAAACTGGGCCTTCTCCTGGTTCCAGCAATCTTACGTCATCTGCAGAGGAGACCTGCATCCACCATGGGCCACGGGTCTGCATGTAACAAGGCAGAGAGAGCCTGCAATAAGATAAAAGGTGCTTGACTGAAGCCTAAAGTTGCAGGCCCATTCCTGTCGAAAGGAAGATTAACCAGGCATGCAGGACCCTCCAAGAATTACCAGGCACATTGATGGCATTAAGGAGTCCAGAGATGCATATGTCAGTTGACTTCCAGCAGTAGATTACCTAGGAAAATACCCTGGGAACAAATAAATAGATTTTCAATAAAAAAAAATCTTCTTTTAAAAAAAAAAGTCTTAGACTTAAAGATCTGAGGGAGTGTCATGTACATGGATCATAGGTGTGTGCAGCCTATTGCATTAGGGTGTGCACCACAAAGCGCAAACACACATGAGTGTGTGTGCATATTTGTCAGAAGGGCAGAGATCGGTGTCAGTCATTTATTTTTAAATGACTATGTGCGCACACCTATGACATGGATACAGAGCCAGAGATAAAGAAAGGTAGTCTCTCTTACTGCCCTAATCACCCCTGGGTAGGAGGACTGGGAATGCAAGGATGGAGGAATTGCATTAGTACTATCCTGTGATGTTGGTGTTGCTGGAACTTGAGAGCACTATCATCAATTAGCTTTGAGTGATGGGGTAATGATTATGTAGATCACCAATGAGGTCAAGAAACAAGTTGGGATTAGCATAGGTGGGCAAAATCCGAGGGCAGGGATGGAGTCTGGAACAGGTTAAATCTGGTTATGGTAGTCCTTCCTCCTTGGATACAAGGAAAACCTGAGCAACAGTTCAAGCTCCTCTGGGCCACATCTTAGAGTGTTGTTTTTTTTTTCTTGCATATAGCATCCTCCTCCTACATCTGGCACTATAAACCTACAAGTAATGGATGATCTATCATTAATAGTGTCCCGAAAACAAGGTTAGATTAGATAGGCCATTTGCACAGTCAAAATAGGTTAGCCATAATGGAGAGTGTCCCTTCTCTGGCTGATGCACTTTGTCACATATCTTACTTTTACTCAAGCTCCTATCCACACTGAATGTACAGCGCTGAGACTTGTAGTACTGGCTGTATTACGCTAAGTACACAGATCACTGTGGGAAGCTCACCTGGCACCTCCTCTATTTATAAGATGTCTTGCATTCTTTTCAATGAATGCAAGGTTCTCTTTGATTAGAGAAGATGCGGATGAATGTCACAATCTCAGCTTCTCCAATCACAGATCTCCTTGCATTCATTAACCACTTGACAACTGGGCACTTAAACCCCCTTAACAACCAGACCAATTTTCAGCTTTCAGTGCTCTCACACTTTGAATGACAATTACTCAGTCATGCAACACTGCACCCATATGAAATTTGCGTCCTTTTTTTCACACAAATAGAGCTTTCTTTTGGTGGTATTTAATCATCTCTGGGTTTTTTATTTTTTGCGCTATAATTAAAAAAAGACCGAAAATTTTGTAAAAAAATGAATTTTTCTTCGTTTCTGTTATAAAATTTTGCAAATTAGTAATTTTTCTTCATAAATTTTGGCCAAAATTTATACTGCTACCTATCTTTGGTAAAAAAAAAAAAAATTAGTGTATATTATTTGGTCTTTGTGAAAGTTATAGAGTCTGCAAGCTATGGTGCCAATCACT
>BLSH010431951.1:57442-72762 GCA_018402905.1 Glandirana rugosa
CAGTGCTCTCTGCCCCCCCAATGCTCTGTGCTCTTTCCCAGCCCCCTCACCCCCCGCAGCTTTGCTAGGTTCCCCCCTCATTTCGTCTGCTGGCTGCTACAGGGGATCTGTCAGGATGGAGAGCGGGGAAGATACCGGTATCATGGGATGCTCAGTCTAAAATGCTGGGCCTATTTTTTTTTGTCCCAGTCCTGGCCTGGTAGGGAAGATGAGCAGCAATGGTGGCAAGGACCAATAGCCCTGGAGGGAGAAGAGCTCTGAAGACCTTCCAGGACCAGAGGACAGGCTGACTGGGGCCGGAAAATGAGGATTGGCAGAAGGTGCAGGTGGTCAGGGACCACTCCATCTTACAGCAAACAGATCCTCTGGAAGGAGCAGAACATTGTCCCCATCCAGAACGAGTAAAGACCCTGCCTGCTGCTGGCCATCATGGATATCCTGCTGGCATGGAAGGTACCGTACCAAGCATCACACACACCTTCCCATAAGCAGAGACTGCAGACTGGGACATGGGGCACAGGAGGGACTGCAGACAGGGACAGGGCTCTCTCTCTCTCAACCCCCCTCCCTCACACCCTTCTCTCTCACCCCTCTCCCTCTGTCACCCCGTTTCTCTTTTTCTCTCTCACCATCCCCCTTCTCTTTCTCCTCCTCTCTCCCTCACTCCCTCTCTCCTCCTCCTTCCCCCTCTTGCTCCCTCTCCCTCCTTCTCTTTCTTTCTCTCCCCTCCTCTCTCTCTCCCTCTCTCTCTCCCCCTCTCTCTCTTTCTCCTCTCTCCCTCTCTCTCTACTCTCTCCATTCCCTCTCTCCCTCTCCCCCCTTTCTCTCTCCTTTCTCTCCCTTCTCTCTCTCCCCTGGAGGTGGGGGGCGGATCTGAGTTCTACCACCATGCTACATCACTTCCGGGTGCCAGACAGTGTCATAACCAGCTGACACAGCCACATGACTGATACATGTCAGATCATGGGCAACAGAGGCGGACCCAGAAAAAGTTAACCCATGCCTTCCTAGATGTCATCCACATACAGTCTCATATAGGGGCCAGAAACAAGCTAGGTAGCACATTGTGGTGTGGTTTTCAGGCTGAGTGTGCGGTCCAGGCACCGAACAGATACATTGAGGTAGCGACATGCTGCCGGGTACCCGGAAATTATGTAGTATGGCGGTGGAATGCAGATACACTCACGCTTCCGGGTCCCAGCTGAGTGTGCATTGCAGCCACCCAGGTAGCACATTGTGGTGAAGATACACAATGGTGCTGGTATGTAGTGATTGGTTGTGCTGTAAGGATGGGTCTAGTATCTGTGTCAACTTGCAACCTGTCCTATTCCTTCAGGTCTCTGATTTCTGCAGTGGAAGACTGAGCGTGTCTCATCAGAGCAGTATCATCAGTACAGCCTTATCAGTTCAGTCTCATCAGAGCAGTCTATCAGAGCAGTCAATGCAGCCTCATCAATGCAGTCTCATCAGAGCAATCAGTGCAGCTTCATCAGTGCAGTCTCATCAATGCAGTCTCATCTGAGCAGTCAGTGCAGTCTATCAGAGCAGTCATTGCAGTCTCATTAGTACACCGACCTAGTGAGAAGAACCTACCTGGTCCTGGCCATGCTATCCAAGCTCTGCTCACCATCCGTGGGCTCAGCAAGCAGTGCTGCTGGCTCCTACTCTGACATAGGCCGGGGTGCCGCTTCATGTGCTCCTCCTCATGCATCTGCCATGCCCCCACCACTCCATCATGTCCCAATGTCTGTGACAGAGGCGGATTTTTGAGATTTTGCCCGGGCATGCTCAGACCAGGACATCGGTCTAATTTCCGGGAATGTCCCTGTCAAATCGGGACTGTTGGCAACTATGAGTGTCAGTGCTGGACATTTGGTACCAACAGGAGACAGCAGTCTGAGCAAAATTAAGACATTTAACCACTTGCTGACCATATACTTTACATTTATGGCGGCAAGGTGGCTCTGCTGCACCAGATCACGTGTCAGTTAGTGACCGACTAACATGAATATTGCAATATTGCAGTCCCGCTATAAGTCGCTGACTTCCGCCATTACTAGTAAAGAAAAAAAATATCCCATAGTTTATAGACTCTATAACTTTTGCGTAAACCAATCAATATATGCTTATGCAGTGCCGTATCACAAAAAATGTTCTCGTCAGGAAGGTGGGTAAATCTACCCGAGGTCAAGTGGCTAAAGTAGAATTGAAAGCAAAACCCTTTTTTGTTTTGGGTTTTTGTTTTGAGTGAGGGAGGGTTACATCCCCGGTCAGTTTTTTCCATCTGTGTCCCATTAGAGAGATTTGTCTTTAATTCCTGTCCCATTATCACAACAGGAAATGAGAGGAAAGAGAGGGAATCTCTGGTAGTCACTAGAACTAGTATCCTCATTAGAAGATCTCCTCTCTCATCCTGTTCTGGTGATCACTCAAAGTTTGGGATTTTCATTCAGTCTTAATAACGGTCACCTGGACAAATAGAGAGGATGAATACCTCTAATAGAGACAAAGACAGCAATAAAAACTTAAAAAAAAAAAAGGAAACTGTATCATACTTACCGTAATTTTATTTTCCTGGTGCCTATCCTTGGCAATATACTTGTGACATAGGCTCCGCCTTGGCTCCTCTCTCAGGACCATGAATAGTATAAAAGCAAAGGATCAGTGCACTCCCAGCATTCTACGTAATATAGCACACCGAGGGTGGGATTGTATGCTGCCATGGATAGGCACAAGGAAAAGAAAAAGACAGTAATTATGATACAATTTTCTGTTTTCCTGGTGCCTCCATGGCAGCATACCTGTGACAAATAACTAGCTGCAATGGGTGGGATGATGCATAGAAAAAGATTTATTTGAAAAAAGGATTTAAAATAGGCAAAAGCCTGCCCGATAGTCTGTTTGCCAGTTTCTACAGATGAGAGAGCTGCCAGGTCTACTCTGTAACGCATGTTGAGATAACCATGATGCTACTATTTAGATTGTTTTGATGGATACGTCTGCTCTGGCTGTCCAAGAAGCAGAAAAACAACTGGGTGGCATACAGACCAATTGAAAAGGGAGTTCTAGACCCCCTAGCCCTGTATGCCTTAATCTTATTTGATTATCCATGAAACTATTGTACTAGAGCAGAGATCTGCAAATTATGGATCCCTAGCTGACGCAGAACCACATGTCCCATGAGGTATTGTAAAGCTTGGATATTCACAGTCATGATTAGGGATGATGGATACTGTAGCTCTGAAATGGCTGGAGGACCACATTCTGGAGGCCTCTGCCCCAGATGATGCTTCTTTGCCCGTTTTTTTTTTTTTTTGAGTATTACAAATAGGTTAGATGAAAGTCTGAAGGGAGTTGTGGCTTGAAGAATAGTGTTCTAGTGCAAGTTGTAAAGTGCTGCGTAAACTGTTGGCGCTATATAAATCCTGTATAATAATAATAATAATAATAACAATAGTACAGAAGTAATGTCGTCTTTGTAAAGAAGGTCGGAATTGGATCTGAAAAAGATTGGCAGAACCCAAGGCTCGGAGATAGAAGAGGAAGAGGAGAACTTAGGGATGAATCCATGTACCGTTCTAAGTTCCACTCTATGTACAAAAAATAATACTATTGTCTTCTGATCCCAGACCCTGAAGCTCTGATACTTCCCAGCCCGTTGCCATCGCAAAAAAGAACAGTTTCCAAATGAGATTCTACAAGGATGGTGAATCAGATGGGGCAAAAGGCTGTTTGGATAAGGGTTCCAGAGCTATAGAGAGATCTCAAGTGGGAAAGACTTGTTTTAACGAGTGGGCTTATCTTCTTGACTGCCTTGAAGATTTTGGTTATTAAAGGATCTTCAGCCCACCTCTTGTCACAGCAGAGATTGCTACCAGCTGTACCTTTTAAGATGCCTAATCCTAAGTCAAGGTCTGCTTGCAGGAAGTCAAGAAGTTGGGAGGAAGAGGGTACATCAGGATTGAAGTTTTGCTGTTAGCGAAAGATCTAAACTTATTCCAAACCTTGTCATACGTATTGTTCTTTGAAGGCTCTTGTGTTTTGAGCAGAGTTGAAGGAACATTCTAATTGTAGCACTGCCCTCTTGAGGGTTGCTTAAGAAATCAATTTCCCCTTGGTCCCCAACACTCTGAGAGTCCTCCTCCACCACCCCTGGCACTCTGGGTTCACTCAAATTGCAATGTTATCATTAGTTCACACTGATATAGTAATTGAGACCACACCAACTTCTAAGGTCAAGACGTTTACTTATTTGCAAAAGATAAACTTTAGAGCAGAAACTCACTTATGTAAATGCAATAACAACAGTTAAAGTCACAATGAAAGATCATAGAGTATAAACTTGGACTGAAATAATGTGTTAGATAATGGGAATTAATGGATAAAAATATTCACTTTTCCTTTAAATTTTCTTTAGCAACTTTATCCAATGTACATTATCAATCTTCCCATTCAGCTTAATCAAATATGCTGCAGTCAGAGAAGGTACCTAATGTAAGGATATTTACGTGTTGAATCACTATAAGTTGAGGAATTTTCTATATTCAAATATTAGTATATATGTAGTTATGACTTCTAGATATATTGATACCACTCAATAGGATGTATACAATCTTAATATAACTCTATAGCAGTTCAGTTATATTCTCAAACATAAACCCACAACATTTATATGTAACTGAATAAATTCTCCTGTTCTGATTCAGAGAGTTCTTTAAGAGAATAAGGTCATGTGAGAAGTAGTAACTACAATGGTAATAGTCCTGCTACAAAGCTCAGTTGATCTTCTGCCGGCTTGATTAATTAGGAAGTAAGTACCTGAATTACTGTGTTCAATAATCCTTTAGAGAAGGCACAAAGATAACAAATTTCACTGAATTAATGTAAGGCTTTCTTTTGAAGATCACTGATTTAAAGGTGATTTGTTATCTAACAGCAAGTCTGTGCTCTTAATGATAATTGTAATCCACAGTATGCCTTACTCCTGTCTTTCCTTGTATGATATAGACATATATGCACTGTAATGTATAGGCTTGGGCCCGCTCATCACCCTGATGGAGGAACACAAAAGGGGTCCGGCTGCTCAGAAGATGCTGAAAGCGCTGGAACTGATGATATCTGCCTGCTCTTTGGAGAAAAAAATGACTTCCACTGTACTCCCTACAGCTCTCCCAGATCGATCGCTGTAAGCGCTGCTGCTGCCGCTGACCCTGGAACAGGTTCAGGTGTTAACCCCTTCATATCCGGGCCATTTCTGGCACTCCTCTCCTACATGTACAAATCATCATTTTTTTGCTAGAAAATTACTCAGAACCCCCAAACATTATATATGTTTTTTTAGCAAAGATTCTAGGGAATAAAATAGCGGTTGTTGCAACTTTTTATGTCATGCGGTATTTGCGCAGCGATTTTTCGAACGCGTTTTTTAAAAAAAAAAAAACAATTCCGTGAACTAAAAAAAAACAAAACAGTAAAGTTAGCCCAATTTTTTTTCATAATATGAAAGATGATATTAAGCCGAGTAAATAGATACCCAACATGTCACATTTTAAAATTGCGCAAACTTGTGGAATGGCGCCGAACTTTGGTTATTAAAAATCTCCATAGGCGCTGCTTTAAAAATTTTTACAGGTTAGGTGTTTTGAGTTACAGAGGAGGTCTTGGGCTAGAATTATTGCTCTCACTCTAACGCACGCGTCAATACCTCACATGTGTGGTTTGGACACCGTTTACATATGCGGGCGCGACTTACGTATGCGTTCGCTTCTGTGCGCGAGCTCGCAGGGACGGGGCGCTTTAAAAAAAAAAATTTATTATTTATTTCTTATTTTACTTTTATTTTTTTTTATTTTTACACTTTCACTTTAATTTTTTTTTTTGATCATTTTTATTCCTATTACAAGGAATGTAAACATCCATTGTAATAGGAAAAGTGAGTGACAGGTCCTCTTTATGGACAGATGCAGGGTCTATAAGACCCTACATCTATCCTACAGGCTGGAAAGGCTGAGATCAGAAAAAAAAACAGACGATCTCAGCCTTTCCTTCCCCTTTAACGGCTGTTGTTTACTTCGGAGACCCGGAAGTGACGTCACGACATGCGCCCGGGCCTCCGAGAGCCATAGAGATGACCGAGGGACATCTGTCCCTCGGAAATCTCTGGCTTCAAGATCCGGCGGCAGGCGATTCCTTCTTCCGGTCACCAATCGCTCAGGTGAGCCGGGAGAAGCACCGGAGGGCGGCGGGAGGGGGGGCGTCCCCTCCCGCCGCCTGTAAGAACGATCAAGCGGCTGACCTGCCGCTATGATCATTCTTACGGTGATGGGAATCGCCTGAGGAAAAAAACGATACCTCAATGATGCTTGCAGGTGCCGGCATCATTGAGATATCACCACTGAAATCCCAGGACGTCCATGGACGTCCTAGGATCTGAAGTGGTTAATATACTGGTCCTGAAGATCACTCACAGGAACTCAATATTGCTGCAGTGCGCTGGGTCACTGTATAAATTCAGCCCTCTGAATCATTAGATGTAGGCCGCAGGCTGACAAGGCACACAGGTCCCCTCTGATCGATCACGCCGCCCCAAGAGACTGGAGCCAACTCCTCCCCTCACTTAAATAGTTTCTCCCACAAATCATTGTTCCTCCCAATTGTTCCCTCAATGAACTGTAGCTCCCCAGTGCCAGCAGCACTCATGTAGCCCCAGACCATGACACTCAGACCACCATGCTTGACTGTAGGCAAGACACACTTGTCTTTGTACTCCTCGCCTGGTCCCCGCCCCCACACGCTTGACGCCATCTGAACCAAATACATTTATCTTGGCCTCATCAGACCATAGGACATGGTTCTAGTAATCCATGTCCTTAGTCTGCTTGTCTTCAGAAAACTGTTTGCGAGCATCATTTTTAGAAGAGGCTTTCTTCTGAGACGACATCCATGCAGACCAATTTGATGCAGTGTGCGAAGTATCGTTTGAGCACTGACAGACTAACCCCCCCATCCCTTCAACCTCTGCAGTAATGCTGGTAGCACTCATACATCTATTTCCCAACAATGAAGATGTACACTCAAGGAGAAAGTGTACAAGATGCCACAAATAGAGCCATTGGGAAATGGCCACCAAAAGAAAAAGGTAGGTGTATTTAAACAAACTAGACCTATACAGGTATTACAAAATGTATTAAGCAGCCATTAAAAGTTCAAAAAAATCCAAAAAGCAAAACAAAAATTAAAGAATACATATGGACACGGACACCACCACCCCACCACCAACATGACAACGTTGTCTGCTAAAACAAAAGCCCAGGCTCCAATCCATGCATTACCCATCCTCCAAAATATCTTCAATAAATGGTGTGGTCCCTGAATGACTGTATATTAACTCAATGGTGGGCAGGAAAGTATTGGCAAATGACAGTCAAAGGACCATAAATATATGGTCATGGATAATGAGAGCAGTTGGTAGTCATTCTTCAGCCAATAAAGCCAATGTGTGTATCCCTAGGTGTGGATGATTATAAGCGTCAGGGTATCTTTAAGCGCACCTCAAAGATATATGTTGCATGTAACAAAGGGAGTAAGGTCTCCTTCATGGCTCAAACACTGAAGGTGAGCAGTACACAGTCCGAAAGGCACGAGTGAGTCGCGCATATAGCGCATCATAATCAATCATTCACTGCCATATAGCTCCCTTAATGAATGCATGACATAGTCCAAGTCCCATCTGTGTGCGTCTTGATATAGCCACTGACCGTCGATCCAATACCTTATAGCGAGCCGTAGACTGTCAGCATGGCCTTCCCCAAACAAATCCCAGACATTCGAATGGACCAGCCGGTCCTAGTATGGCAAAACAATGTGGTCTACCTGTGATCCGCCGCTTGATGAGGATCCGGAGGGCACGCCGCCCGCTCCTCTCAACTCCCGAGCATTGAGCTCTGTAGGGAGGATGGAGCGTCATGCGGCTTCTTGTGTAGCTGCTCTCTCCTCCTCCTGATGTCCGTCCATCACAGGGACCACGTAACCATGTCATCGTATCTATAGCAGGTAAAGTCCGGGATATAGCTAGGGGGCAGGCGTCCGGGCACAACCTCATGTGGACCAGTTTCATCGGGAAATCCCCAACTTCGTTAGCACAAAGTGCGCCCCCTTACCAACTGCTCTCATTATCCATGACCATATATTTATGGCCCTTTGACTGTCATTTGCCAATGCTTTCCTGCCCCCCATTAATTTAATTTACAGTCATTCAGGGACCACACCATTTATTGAAGATATTTTGGAGGACAGGTAATGCATGAATTGGCGCCTGGGCTTTTCTTTTAGCAGACAACGTTGTCATGTTGGTGGTGGGGTGGTGGTGTCCGTGTCCATATGTATTATTCTTTAATTTTTGTTTTGCTTTTTGGATTTTTTGAACTTTTAATGGCTGCTTAATAAATTTTGTAATACCTGTATAGGTCTAGTTTGTTTAAGTACACATACCTTTTTCTTTTGGTGGCCATTTCCCAGTGGCTGTATTTGTGGCATCTTGTACACTTTCTCCTTGAGTGTATGTCTTCATTGTTTTGTCCTTTTGGCGTAGCCCCCTCTTTTTTGCCACTGAGTCCCACGCTACTTCAGTGAGTGGGCCGGCCCTGATTTCCTTCTCAGGTGAGTCTTACCTCCATTTCATGTTGATCTATTTCCCAACCTCTGGATATAATGCTGAGCACTTGCACTCAACTTCTTTGGTCGACCATGGCGAGGCCTGTTCTGAGTGGAACCTGTGCGGTTAAACTGCTGTATGGTCGTGGCCACTGTGCTGCAGCTTAGTTTCAGGGTCTTGGCAATCTTCTTATAGCCTAGGCCATCTTTATGTGAGCAACAATTCTTTTTTTTCAGATCCTCAGAGAGTTCTTTGCCATGAGGTACCATGTTAAACTTCCAGTGACCAGTATGAGAGAGTGAGAGTGATAACACCAAATTTAACACACCTGCTCCCCATTCACACCTGAGACCTTGTAACACTAACGAGTCACATGTCACCAGGAAGGGAAAATGGCTAATTGGGCCCAATATGGGCATTTTTACTTAGGGGTGTACTCACTTTTGTTGCCAGTGGTTAATTAATGTCTGTGTGTTGAGTTATTTTGAGGGGACAACAAATGTACACTGTTATACAAGCTGTACACTCACTACTTTACATTGTAGCAAAATGTAATTTCTTCAGTGCTGTCACATGAAAAGATATAATAAAATATTTACATAAATGTGAGGGGTGTACTTACTTTTGTGAGATACTGTATACGGACTGGGAAAGACTGTTTGTTCCATTGTTTCAGGAATTCTAGATAAAAGGTGCCTTAGGTATCCATGTGTCCTTTGGAACGTCTGGATACAGGTAGACAGAAATCCCTATTAAGAAGAGTTAGCTCGAGGCTGTTAGGTAGGACCATGTCCTCACTAACCTTATTTTCAAAATGATCGCCCACACTTTCTGAGATGGCAGGGACACCGTCCCATTAGTGGTGTTGAATAAGGTGCCTAAACTGGAGAAAAGATGACTCCTTTGATGGATTTACCATCCAACCGTATCTCGATAGTGTAGGCCACAGCATCTGTGTTCCACAAGCTGGGTTGGATCTTTTGATAAAAAGAGGATATCATCTCGCTAGTGATAAGAACTGAGATCCAGTTCTCGTAAAGAAGCTTAGATAGTGATCCGAGCCCTCGTGAGGGTTCTGAGAGAAGTGCAGGGTCCGAAGGGGAGACTCTAGAATTATAGCTGGACTTGGTCACTCGAAAATCTTAGGTACTTTTCTAACAGGTCTAGTATGGGTGTGTGCAAGTAAGCATCCCTGAAACCCTTGGTACGACTAATTCTGCTGTTCTGGGGGATCAAGTCTGACTTTCCTCCGCAAGAAATGGCTTTCTGTAACCTTTCTTCAAAGAGTGATTTACCATCAAAAAACAGTATTTATACTAATTTTGTTTTGACGCAGTGTCAGCTGCCCTTAGTTCTGACCACATTACCCGTATGGCTATCGCAAGAAGTGACATTGATCTTGCGAAGTATCGAATTGTATCCATCGCCATCTCACCAGTGAAGTCTGCTGAGAACTATAATTCGTCCAAAGCCTTGACTATATTTTCCCTGGGGACATTTTGATGAATCGCTGCTTCCATGACATGAAATTCTTTGCTACTGCTGCGTCTACCTCCGGTGGACCGTCTGGCATTGCAGAGTCTTGTTCTGACAATGGCTAGAGTTTTCCTAGGCAATTGAGAGGAAATGTCTTTTTCTTTTTTTAATGCTTCTGATATCATCCATCAGAGGAAAGAAGGAAACCTGTTTCTTTAGAAATGGGAAGTATATCTTTGACTTCTCAGATGTAGTGAATGTGAAGAAACATGCCCTTTCACGGATGAACCCTTGCCACTTGCATGGTATCCTGATCTGGATGGTGTGCCCCGGTTGGGGCCTGTAAAGGTTTCTTTATGTCTCCCTGATGTCTGCTTGAACTTCTTCTGGCGTACAAGGCTGAAATACATAAACGTACCAGCCTAGGTGCTCTCTCTTTTTTTTTTTTTACTCACCTGGACGACGGTCCCTACCTTAAATGTTGTATAGGGTCTTGTTCAGGTGGCGTACTGCTGACCTTAGGCAGCAGACAGAAAAAGCAGCTAGAGAAGGAAAAAGGAGTTAGCGACTGGTATTTCAGCTGGAGCAAGGAAGCGGTATTACTGAGTAAAGAAAGAAAGAAAGAAAGAAATTAAATTTGCCGATGGCACCAAACAGGGTCCCCTCCAGGAGCTCCCTGCATAGACAACCTCCTCAGATGATAACAGGATGTCATGCTGAAAGCCTCCAGTAATAAACAATGGAGAGGGGAGGGACATCTGTGGACCATACTATCCTCTAAAAAAAAAATGATTTTGACATACAAGGGCAAAAATGTGCCCTTATTCAAGATGGCCACCATGACCTCAGGCCGAACCACAATTGCGTGGCCTCGGCACTAGAGCCTAAGCAGCCTGTCCGACTCAGCCCGGCCCACCAAGCTGGCTCCTGATGTCCGCGTATGCGCAGAGCAGGCAGGAAGATGCTGAGGGACTCAGAAAAGCAGGGGCGAGGTGCACACCATTCACTATAGCAACCAGGAATGAAGGTACAATACCACAAGGAGGGGAAGGCTACATAGTTACATAGTTAGTCAGGTTGAAAAAAAAGACACAGGTCCTTCTGGTTTAACCAAAAATAAACAAAAGGGATCATACAATCCCATATACACAATCCTAAAAAAAAACCAGCAAAGCATGATCTAAGTTGCTACAGCAGGGGAAAAACACCTTCCTGGCCCCCCGACAGGCAATCGGATATTCCTTGGATCAACTTTACCTATACATGTTAGTACCCAGTAATATTATGTACATTAAGGAAAGAATCCAGGCTTTTTTTTTTTTAAATCAATCTACTGAGCTGGCCAGAACCAGCTCTGGAGGGAGTTTCTGGAGGAAGTGGTGGGGAGGAAGAAAGCAAAACAAGAGAGAGGAACAGAACAGAGGAAAGGAAAGTGAAAGAGAATGGATGACAGGAGGGAGACATGGAATGATAAGTCTAAGTGAAAAATAGATAAAGCTGCTTTCTCTGCTGCAGGCCTGAGCAAATGCCAGTATATAAATGCAGATAGGGGCTCTTAGTTAAGAGACAACTGCTGTCCCAAAAGACCCACAGAGGGGACTCCCTATCTTATTAGCACATTTAGCTGCCTAAGGATTGGGACTGCACCTGGGAGAGGCTTGAACCCAGCTGTAAGCTGCCGACTGTAGCAAAAAGGACGTTCGACCACCATTCACTGACCAAGAGGTATGAGGAAAAAAGGAGAATGCTGGGAGTGCACTAATCCTTTGCTTTTATACTATTCATTGGTCCTGAGGGAGGAGCCAAGGCGGAGCCTATGTCACAGGTATGCTGCCATGGAGGCACCAGGAAAAAGTTTTGCCGTCAGTTATACTTTGATAACTATAACTAAAGGCAAAACTTTTTTACTGTTGGATAGAGCAGAGAGGGATTAGAATGGGGAAACTAGTTCTGGTGATTTCTATGGATTTTTATTACTTTTGAGGGATTTCATCTTACTTCCAGTTTTGAGAAATGTCCCCAATGGGATGGCAAAAAAGCATGTCAGGGCTAATAACCTTACCTTACTCTATCCAAAATGAAAAAAGTTTTGCCCTTAGATCTACTGTGCTTCAACAAACACATCATATGTGATATATAGATATTTTAGAGAGAGATTTTTTTTGCTATTCAGCACTGTGCTACTTTTACTGGCGATTGCTTGGTTATGCAACACTGTGCACAAATTAAATATTTTCATTTTTTTTCACATAACTAGAGCTTTCTTTTGCTGGTGTTTGATCACCACTTTTTTTTATTTTTTGCAATATAAACAAAAAAATACTGACAATTTTGAAAAAAGAAAATCTGTTATAAAACATATACAATAAAATCAAATTTCTTCATAAATGTTGGCCAAAATGTATTCAGTTACATGGTTTTGGGAAAAAATACCAATAAGTATATCTTAATTGGTTTGCGTTAAAGTAATAGCCTATACATCTATGGTATATATACTGTAACTTATGCAGCTTTTACTTTTCTGACTGTCTATCTCATTTCTTGAGATGCTAAAATGCTAAAGCAGTACATACACCCCCCAAATGACCCCTTTTTGGAAATTAGATACCCCAATGTATTTGCTGAGAGGCATGTTGAGTCCATGAAATATTTTATTTTTTGCCCAAGTGTTTGCAAAATTACCAAAAAAAATGTTTTTACACAAAGTTGTCACTTTAATGAGATATTACTCACACATGCCATGGGTATCACAGCTTTGGCGGCCTTAAAATGCCAGGACAGTTCAGACACCCCCCAAATGACCCGTTTTGGAAAGTAAATACTCCAAGGTATTTGATAAGGGGCATATTGAGTATTTTGCAAATCTCATTTTTTGTCAAAATACTTTGAAAAATGAAAAAAAGAAAATAAAAAGAAAATAAAAAATAAATTTTTGTTTTATTTCTTCATTATCCAAAAACTTGTGGCAACCAATGAGATCTGCAAATTACTCGCTATGGTTTTTAGCAAATACCTTGGAGTGTCTACTTTCCAAAAAGAGGTAGTTTGGGGTGTCTGACTGTCCTGGCATTTTAGGGCCTCTAAAACATTACGTGTATGGCCAGCATTAGGAATTTCTGCCACACGCCTAATGTTGGGGATACTGTAAATGTAGTGTTTTTTTTGTTTCTGTTCAGCCCATGGAACAGATTTTTCCATTCACGTTGATTGATGAGGATGAAGAAATCTCTGCCAGAAAAAAGTGAAAAAGTATAGGCCAAAGCATAGGAATTACTGGTCACTTACCACCCCATGCTCCTAATATACTTTTTTTAAACTGCGGATGGAGAAATTTCCCCCTGCAGCACTGCAGGCACTGACATATATATTCTGAGAGCAGCACCCTGCTGCTGTCAGATTACACAGAGCAGTGCTGCTGCTGAATGGCGTTCCTGCAAAGCAAACAAGAGTTACAGCCTTTTCACACTGGGGCGCGGGCCACGTTAGCTGTAAAGCGCCGCTTGTTCTAGCGAAGCTTTACCGTTGTTTAAGCATCGCTTTTCAGCCGCTAGCAGGGCACTTTTAACCCCCAAGAAGGGGTTAAAAATGCCCGTGTTGTGGCACTTCCGAATCACTTTTCAGGCACTTCGGAAGCGCTGCCCATTCTTTCCAATGGGCAGCGGCGGGTTGGAAGCGATGTATGCAGCACTCCCAAACCACCCCAAAGATGCTGCTTGCAAGACTTTTCCTAACATCCTGCAAGTGCGAGCACTCTTGCTTTCACACTGGGGCTGCATGGGAAGCAGTTTTCAGGTGCTTTACAGGCGCTATTTCTAGCGCTAAAATGCCTGAAAACTGCCTCAGTGTGAAACAGGTCTTAACAATAACACACAGTAATGAAATAACATTAATTCAATAAAACAACTTTTTTTTTTTCAAAAAAAAACTTTCTTTTACTTTTTTTTTTTACTTTTTTTTATAACAACTCTTTAGAATCATACATTTCCAGCCTTTGATTTTAGGGTCTTTAAAAATGTGAACAGTTACCTGACTATCTAACATCTTTCCAGGCCCTTCTTGTGCAGCATTGTGTGCCCTAGACTGTGTCATGCTGTACCCTAGACCAGTGTTTCTCAACTCCAGTCCTCAAGGAGCCCTAGCAGGTCATGTTTTCAGGCTTCCCATTATTTTTCACAAGTGATTTGATCAGTTTCACTGCCTTAATAGTTACCACAGCCGTTTCATCTGAGGGAAATCCTGAAAACATGACCTGTTGGGGCGCCTTGAGGACTGGAGTTGAGGAACACTGCCCTAGACTATTAATTCACTAGTGTATGGTAGCTACGGAAGTAGTCCTTGATGCAGAGGTTAGGTTGGCCAGGACAGGTGGGACAAAAAAAATGGGTGTCACATCTTATTCCTTGTCTACCACAGACACATCTTTTTTTGGGGTGACCTTTGTTTTGGGGTACCTGAGAGGACATCTGGAAAATGCCTCTTGTGCAGCCAGCTAACTGCATCTGGATTTGGGCTTTGGGCCACAGCTCCTTTAGGATACAAAAGGGCCTGACATTTTAGGAAGGATCCAATTTTTCCAGTTGCTTTGTAAATTACAAAAGCATTATATAGAGCCAATTGAAAGAAATATACAGACACTTTTTATACCAGTGTCTAGCTCTACGGAACATTAAATGGCTTCAACGTTTAGAAACATAGAAAAGTGACGGCAGAAAAAGACTGAGTAGTCCATCGAGTCTGCCCCTTTTTTTTTTTTTTTGTTTTTATATATTTTTTTTTTTTTTACATTAACCTTGTTGTTTGACTATGGATTTATGTTTATCCCAAGCATGTTTAAAGCCATTTACTGTTGACTGTCTCACAACCTCTGTTGGTAGTTTATTCCAATCATCAACCACCCTTTCAGTAAAATAATACTTTCTAAGATTAGTTTTGAACTTCCCCCCAGTTAGTTTGAGGTCATGTCCCCGTGTTCTTGATTTTGCTTTCATATTGAAAAGACTGCCCTCCTGAACCTTATTCACCCCCTTGATGTATTTAAAGGTTTCAATCATGTCTCCCCTCTCCCTTCTTTCCTCCAGACTGTACATATTAAGTTCCTGAAGTCGCTCTTGATATGTTTTATCCCCCAGACCTTTCACCATTTTTGTTACCCGTCTCTGAACTCGTTCTATTATATCAATATCTTTTTGTA
>BLSH010431951.1:102001-129258 GCA_018402905.1 Glandirana rugosa
AAACGGGAGTTGAATACTAGTGTAAACAATTACCAGCAACTATACCTGAGGGGAGGCAACAGGAACAGGCGGTACAGACGGTTGTCGAAGGCGCACACAGCGGCAGTTGCATGTCTGTGTGACGACGAACTCCGTAGTCTTGCTCCGTTGTCGGCGTACGAATGCTGCAGTAGTTTGCTTCTGTGCGTCGTCCGGGCTTATTAGAGAAGACTTGCTCGTGAGCAATGATCACAACTCACTTGGGCCTGACATTGCAAGCCCAGGCATGGCTTGAAAGCCCACAGGCACCGTGCCTGGGCCTGACCGAACCCGAACGATTTTTGAAATGTCCGGGTCCGGGTCCGTGCCACGGACACCCGAAAGTTCGGTACGGACCCGAACGTTACAGTCCGGGTTCACTCAACACTAGTAACGAGTGCTCGTTCAGAAGAGATTATTCGGGCCTGCTGCGTGTCTTCGTTTGATGACGTCGTAAGCATGCGGCTGTTGCCTCGTTCTGATGCCTCAAGCAGCAGTGTGTCTGTACGTTGACGGCGACACACGCGGAAGCTGTTGGCAGACATGGCGGACAAGGACAACGGAGGGGAGTCCATATCAACGACCATTAACAAATGTGATCATAAGTTGAGGGCAAAAGCAATGTCAAGAAATGAAATGGTTGATCTGGTCTATCTGATGGAGAAACACGATTATGATGGAAGGCTCCAAACCTATTATAGGCCCAACAGAAGAAAAGACAATATCTTGGATAAAGTTGTGCGCTATTTACAAAAGATGCATGGTGTGCACAGGTCTAAAGAACAACTTAGAAAAAGATGGTCAGATTTAAAGAACCGTGAGAAGAACCAGATGGAAGAAATCCATCACACTATTTTAAAAAGTGAGTATATATTCAAAGCATATGCAATGTTATATCACCATGTATTGTAGTAATGTTACAGTGTCTTTGTATGCATGACCTTAATATATCTGTTATATTTGATTTTATTGCAGGAAAAAAAATAAAAATTGGAGGCAAACTGAGAAGATTAAAAAAAAAAAGGCTGTGCTCAGCAGGAAAGCACTACTTCGAAAAAAGGAGAAAAAAATGTGGAGACAACAAGTGATAATGTGTGCAAAGTACATAATTCAGGTATGTACTCCAGTGTGCACAAGCATATATTTATTTCATATTACTCAAAACTTAAAACAACTTAAATTGTTGTTTTTTTACAGGGAATATCGATATCAGCAAACAATATGATGATCATTCAAGTACAGGAATAACAAGACGTGAAGGAACCAATGAGGAGAGTGAAGTCATAACGGTGGGAGATGCATGTATGCCAGAGTCATGTGAAATAGGTATTTTAATAATAATCTTCTTTTTATATATATATATGTATATACACAAATGTTTTATGACTACTGTTGTAGTATTACACTATAATATATAGGTGTTCACGTCAAATGGGAGATTCCAAGACTATCACATGTACGTGTATATTATCCAATTGTTAGGTGAGTATTTACATAACATATCCGCACATCTATGCAGCACTACCTAGGCTTGAAGTTAAACATTTTGGGAACAATTGTTGATGAAGTACATTGATATGTTCTCAGATGATTAGTTTTATTAAAAATATAATAGTACCACCCCTGTACAAGTTGTGGGCACTTATGTAGCCCATATCCTTGTTTGCTATGTTTCCATTCCGGCGCATCCGCTTCATCTCCTGCTCTTTTGTCCATTATATTAGTGCTTTTCCCTGATTCATCTCCCATAGATGTGCTTCCTTGTCCTGTTCTTACGTCCTTTGACATAGACAGCAGGACTTGGCCCCGCCCCAGAGCTTGTGCGTCACAGGACTTGCTTGTCTACATTGGATCCAATCAGTAATCGAGACAGTGTTTGGAGGGGATGTGCTCGTCCCCAGCACATTAAATGGTACATTTTATGCAGTTATAAAGGAGTCGTAATGTAAACTGTAACAAAAAATGTTTTCACCTTACATCACGGTGATAATAAAGGAGGCATTGTAAACAACTTCGCTAGAATGTTGAATAATATGTTGTAGATAATTGCAAGTATTAATTTATTCATTAATGTATTCATTTGAAGTATAATTAATTTTATTTCAGAAAATGCAGATACTATAACATTGGAAAATGTTGAGTTAGATGAAATTACCATCTGACACATTTGAAGGTGAAACTATGGAGGATGTGAATGCTAATGTCATAACGTCAAAAGATGAGGGCATTGTGGATACAGTAATCTCCCGTAAGTGACATACATAGTATTTATTTGAAACCTAGTTCTAATAACGCAACCTATTAATTAACATTCTTCACTCAACAGAACCCTATTTACATCCATCAAACATTGCACGTCTAACTGGTGATTTGCGTAGATGCTGCGCTCAACTGCAGACAATACAAGACGTAACAAGTTCTTTGCTGTGTTCAATGAAAGATTTCATTGATATTCTTGCTAAATTGCACGCCAAGCTTTTGTGAAGCAATCGGTATTTATATAGTTTCAATGTTCTAGAGTTGTATATGTTTTTTTAATATTTTATAATTTTTAAAGATTTAAATATAACTAATATTTTCGGACAGTTTACGAAAATTTCCGGAGTTTTAAATTACTGGTAAAATTTGTGATTTTGTTCTACAATTTTTGTTATTTTATTAATAACGTGGCTATTTATGAATGTAAATTAACATTCCTGGCAGTTAATACAAGGCAGTGCGACATTTGACGATTGCTGTAGCTATTGATCACGAAATGTATCATTGCCTGTAATTCTTAGTGAACAATGACAGTTTCCTGCTTTGATAGGGATTGTTTGGATCAGAACTTGATCATGCACCATCCAGTTAGGGCTCTTTCACACACACACACACACACGGACCGTTTGGGTTCGTCTGTCAGTTTTTCAGACGGAACCAAACGGACGCTCCATGTACTTCTATGGAGCGGCGGATGTCAGCGGTGACATGTTCACTGACACACAATCCGCTCAGATCTGCCAGAAATAGACGGATGGAACCCCTATTTTCCATACGCCTATCGGATCCTTTGAACACGGACAGACGGTCCATGCTCATCCGATTCTCCATAGAGGAGAATGGAGCTCTGACAGGTCAGTCTCTGAACGGAGTGCAGAGACTGTCCTGTCATCCACCGGCTCAGCGAGGATGAACTGATGAATCCCTGCTGAGCAGCAGAGCACGTCAAAACGGGCTCCATGTGTGTGAAAGAGCCCTTGTGATAGCACTTTAAAATACAAACAATATTCCTATGCTATACTGCTGAGCATATGAGGTTCATTCATATGTTTAGCATTTTGTAGTGGGAATAAGAATAGAGTATAGATTAGCCATGTGACTTTTCTAACAGGTTCTTTGTTTTATCCTTTATTATTAAGGGATGTTCACAGTTGCACTAACCATCTGACATGTTGTCAGACATACTAGGCCTATCATGCCCTGTTTAATATTTAAATTTTACATAGGCCTGATGTTATTTCACCAAAAATGCAAAAGTTCACAAATAGGTCAAAACATATTTTACATATTACCCCACTTGACCTAACTTGTCGTTGGTAAAATGATTTTGTCAAAAATCATTAATTCCACGCCACTAAAGTGTTCATCATGCCATAGCTCATCACACCTTAATGGATCATAGACAACAAATCAATGCTACATATATTATATTGGTGGACATGGATGATCATGTTGTCCCACATAAAAATCACGTGAATATGGTGAACATGTTTAGCGGAGGCTAAACGATAAGAATTATGATGTAACATTCTTTGGCCTATAATGTGAGAGATTAAAAAAAATGATGTATCACGTTTGTTCCACGAAACTTAAAATAAATAATTTCATAAAATAAAAAAATGTTCAAAATGTAAGGACTTTGCTTCCCTTCTGTCTTATTTTATTATTACTGTAATTTTGTGTTTTTTCTGTCAGATAACCGCAATTAATTGAACTTCATTCTTAAGTATTTAGATACATAGAGATATGTAACATTTTGTAAGGTATTCAACGAGTATATAGTCACTGAGGTCAGAGGGTCTGGCATATGGTGCTTGCACTTCCGAGCTTACCATAAAAGAGGGTGCCTATGCACATGCAGGTCTGTGTAAATGAAGACAGCACAATGACTTGTGTGTGAGCATACATATATGCCTAAATTGTAAGTGTCTTCAGATGGGGGTGATGATCAGAGATAAGGGGAAGGGGCTATTGCGGAGGACACAAGAGAGATGGTTACCAGCATTTCTAGATTCCATAACACATATGTGTATATAGGCATGTTTTGCTATTTAAAACAAATGGAAACGTAAATTACCTTAATAATTTCATTAGGTTCGTCATAGCATACAATAACATATTTTTATTTTTGTACATATATTGGAAACAATAGTACATATGCCTGTATATATAGAGAGGGGTATATGTTCAGATATAATTTTTTAACAAACAGACACATTTAGTATCTTGTAAGTGAGAATATCTTTTGGGATTATATGTCATTCTGCCAGCTCACTGCACCAATTCCATTAAAATAATTCATATACTCAAGTCTACATTGACGAGCAGTTTGTGTTGGTAGTCTTGAGTGTCCTCGGTCAAGAGAGGTAAGTCCAGCAAGGCATGCCTGCCTTTCCTCGTTGGTATTTCTGACAGATATATCAGCTTCACGGTCTGTTACTGCAGCAACATACCCCTGTGCATGTCGCCGTAAGTAGTTATGTAGGACACAGCATGCCAGGACTATAATATCTATTTTGTACATGGCCAGATGAATTGCTGTTTGGAATATGCAAAATCTGTTAGCAAGGATTCTGAATGCTTTCTCCACCACTCTACGTGCACGTGAGAGCCTATAATTATAGATCCTCTGATCTGGGGTCAAGCCACGCATGGGGAAGGGTTTCAATAGGTGTTCTCCTAATGCAAATGCATCATCTGCGAGGAAAACGAAGCTCATACCTTCCACATTCTGGGAATTACTAGGCAAATTCAGTGTATCAGTCTGGAGGCGCCTGTAGAATTCTGTCTGCTCTATAACACTGCCATCAGAGTGCTTTCCATTTTTACCAATGTCCAGATACAGGAACTCATAGTTGGCATTCACAACTGCCATCATAACAATGCTGAAGAATCCTTTATAATTGTAATAGTATGAACCAGAGTTGGCGGGTGGGGTAATCCTAACATGTTTCCCATCTATTGCACCGCCACAGTTTGGGAAGTTCCACATGTCCTGAAATTTTTTGGCCACCTCCAACCATTCCTCTGTGTTTTGGGGAAACTGCAAAGATACAATTATACCTACCTACCCGCCATGCCCCCCCGGAGTGAAACAACGGAGGTCCGTGTAAGTAAACACGGACCTCTGTTCTATGAGAGGGGGAAGGGCTGTGATCACAGCCTTCCTCTACATGGAAGCTGTGAACACTTCCCTTCCCCTGTTAGGGCAGCCCCCATATAGTAAGAACACACTTAACCCTTAGAGCGCCCCCTGCAGGTTAACCCCTTCACTGCCAATGGCATTTACACAGTAATCAGTGCATTTTTATAGCACTGATTGCTGTATAAATGCCAATGGTCCCAAAAAAGTGTCAAAATGGTCCGACATGTCCGCCTCAATATCGCAGTACTGCTAAAAATGACAGATCGCCAACATTACTAGTAAAAAAAAAAACTAAAAATGAATTCTCATCATCCGTAAACGCGGCCACTTTTGCGCAAACCAATCAATAAACGCCGATTACGATTTTTTTTATCGCAAACATGAGGAAGAATATAAATTGGCCAAAAACTGTAAAAAAAAAAAAATTTAATTTAGCAAAAAGTAATAAATTTGGGTTTTTTGGATAAATTTTTGTTCTTCTTTTGTTTATAGCAGTGATCAGAAATGACGCAGAGGTGATCATATACCACCAAAAGAAAACTCTGTTTGTGGGAAAAAAAGGACGTAAATTTAGTTTGGGTAAAATGTGGCACGACCGCGCAATTGTCAGTTAAAGCGACGCAGTGCCGAATCACAAAAAAGGGCTCTGGTCCTAAAGTGGGAAATCCTGCCGGGGCTGAAGTGGTTAAATTGTATTCAAATTACCTTGATATATTCACTCTGTAGAGCATTGATTAACACCTTGCATGTCTCAAGTATGATCTTGCCAAGGGACTGTGGGAATATTCCTGTGGTAAATTTTAGGTCCTGCAAACTTCGTCCTGTTGCAAGATAACGCAGGGTGGCTATTAGCCTTTGCTCAGCACTGACGGACGCACGCATTGTTGTATCCTGTTTCTGGATCAGTGGAATGACTACTGACAGGAGTTGCTGTAAACACTCATCATTCATACGCAAATAATTGCGGAAATCATCTGGATTATCTTCCTGAATTTCTCTGATGAGTTCCATGTGAGAGTACTTAGCACGGTTCAGGAACCATTCTTTACTCCTTGAATTTTTTTTGTGGTGGAAAACGTTGTTGATAGCCATGACCCCAATCATTGCTACTGGAATACTGGAATTTTCCATATTTCGTAGCTTGTACCGAAAATGCGTTCAGATAGGTTTAACGGACGAAAAATCGTCAGAATATTCCCCTAGATGCGAACAATGACGCTCAAGGCGTGGTAAGAGGGGTCACACTCACACTATATCATTTCCTCCCGCACGCTACGACATGTTGATGTTACCGGAAGCGATTGCGCTGTCGTACAGGGAAATTTCGTGTTGTTAGTACGATCTCCCGATTGCGATACTTTTTATTATGGACCAGCATGCGAGACAAATCGGACGTTCTGTCGTCCGATTTTCGGATCATGTGTACGGGCCATAAGGGCTCGTTTACACTTGCTTCAGCTTCAATGCACATTAAAGCACCTACTGCTTCAGCAAGCTTTTATGATGTGTATTTGAGGCTTTGGTGGTGCTTCGATGAGGCTTCGGTGGTGCTTCAATGAGGCTTCGGTGGTGCTTCGATGAGGCTTCGGTGGTGCTTCAATGAGGCTTCGGTGGTGCTTCGATGAGGCTTTGGTGGTGCCCTTTTGAAGCTTTGTTGAAGCTTGGCCGATGCCCTGTGTGTTTGTTAATATCTCACACCTGCAATTTCTCCAAAACAAAGCGAAGCTAAAGCTGAATTAAAGCCTCTGAAAAGCCGCAGGTGCTTCAAGCGAGCTTCAAACAAGCTTTGTCATAGACTTCTATGGAGGTGTTGAAGAGGCTTTGAAGCATGGCTAAAGCTACATGGGGTATAATTTTTGACGCAAAGCTGAAGCGAAGCAAAGCCAACGCAAGGTGTAAACAGGACTGTAAGCTAACCATTTTATTTAGTGACATGGGCTTTGACTGGCGTTAAGGGAGCTTTAACAAAGCGTGTCTGGTGTCCTGTTTTGAAGCAAGTGTAAACGAGCCCTTAGAGCCAGTTCACACAGGGTCGATCCAACTTCAGGGGCGACTCTGAGCGGCCCCGCACAGCTCGACTTCAGTTCGGCTTGCAAGCGACTTCTTGTCAATGCAAGTCACCTGAAATCACCTCGGAAGGAGTACAGGAACCTTTTTCTAAGTTGGAGTGACTTGAGTCGCTCCTATTAGAACGGTTCCATTACAATGCATGGAGCACAACTTGTCAGGCGACTCAAGTCGCCCCTGTGTGAACTGGAGCTAACAAGCCAGGATAGTACAGATACCCCCCAAATGACACATTTTTGAAAGTAGACAGTCCAATGTATTTCATAAGAGGCATGGTAAGTTTTTTGAAGTTGTCATTTTTTCCCACAATTCTTTGCAAAATGAAGATTTTTTTTCTTTTTTTTTCACAAAATTGTCATAATAACAGGTTATTTCTCACACACAGCATATGCATTCTTGCATATACACCCCAAAACACATTCTGCTACTCTTCCTGAGTATGGTGATACCACATGTGTGAGATTTTTTTACAGTCTGGCCATATACAGAGGCCCAACATGCAGGGAGCACCATCAGGCGTTCTAGGGACATAAATTACACATCTGATTTCTTAACTACCTCTTGCACGTTTGAAGGCCCTGGAGCACCAGGACAATGGAAATGCCCAAACAAATAACCCCATTTTGCAAAGCGAAAAATGAGTCTCGTGAATGTGTCATTTTTTTCCGAAAGTTTTTGGAAAATGTGGAAAGAAAATGAAAACGCATTTTTTTACACAAAGTTGTCAGTTTATAATAGATTTCTAACACATAGCATGTACATAGCAAAAATGACACCCCAAAATACATTCTGCTACTCGTCCCGAGTATGACGATACCACATGTGTGAGACTTTTACACAGCCTGGCCACATACAAAGGCCTAACATGCAGAGAGCACCATCAGGTGTTCTAGGGACATACATTTCAAATCTAATTTGACTACCTATAACACTATTGTGAGGCCCTGATGGGCACTGTAGTGGCATGGATGAGTACTGATGTGGACGGATGAGCCAGGGATGGAGCATGGATGTAAATGGAAGAGCCAGCGATGGAGCATGGATGTGGACAGATGAGCCAGTGATGGAGCATGGATGAGCATGGATGGGTGAGCCTGGGATGGATGAGCCAGGGATGGAGCATTGATGAGCGTGGATGGATGAGCCAGGGATGGATGGAGCATGGATGAGCCAGGGATGCATGGAGCATGGATTAGCTAAGAATGGATGAGCCAGGGATGGATGGATGAGCCAGGAATGTATGAAGCATGGATGAGCCAGGGATGGATGGATGAGCCAGGGATGTATAGAGCATGGACGAGCCAGGGATGGATGGATGAGACAGGGATGGATGGATGAGCCAGGGATAGATGGATGAGCCAAGGATGGATGGATGAGCCAAGGATGGATGAGCCAGGGATGTATAGATGGATGAACCAGGGATGTATGGATAAGCCAGGGATGTATGGATGAGCCAGGGATGGGCACAGATCAGCGCTGTGGGCACTTCAGATCCAGCCCACAGTGCTGCTGCACCCACTCCTCTCCTCACATGCTGTGCGATCGATGAGAGGAGAGGGGAGGAGCTGAAACGGACATGCTCTGGTTTGTTTACAAGTGATCACTCTGTCCATTGGCCCTTTACTATGATCCATGATGCGCTGGATCCTGTGAACCTGGCGAGCACGGACACTTCTGTCCATGGACGCCCTCCCAGCATAAGCCGACTGCGCTGTAACCGTCTTTCGGCTATGGCCCAGGCGGCAAGTAGTTAAAGTGGATGTAAATCCTCACATATACCCATTGAAGTGAACAGCCTCAGATGATACACAGGGATGAAACAAATCTCCCTATATAAGTTTTACATACATATATGCTGTCTTCTTCTGTATTTATCCTTTAGAAAGTGGAGATCATGTTAGGATTTTTTTCTCTTCCTGCTTAGAACTACAGAGAAGCCTGGGCATACAGCCAAGACAGCTGATTGGAGGAAAGGCATACACCCCTCTACTCATAGGTAGAGACTTTCAGATGTCTTTGTTGTTTTGTTTAGCACGGTGCTCATCTATTTATAGTAACCTCAACAACAAAAAACTTTGGCTGCTCCTATCATAATGTGACGGAAACTTATCAGGCTGATAACAGAGCTCTGGAGCAGGACAGAGCTATGAGACACAGGGCTTTGAAGAGAGACAAGAAAACACTACAGATAGATGTGCCCAGCTCAAATTTCATGATTCGGGTTTACATCCACTTTAAGTGCCCAGTGGGCAAGTGGTTAAAGGGACTGTAAAGGCAGAATTCTATGCATTAAGATTAAAAAAACCTTTTCCTGGTGCCTCCATGGCAGCATACCAGTGATAGAGCTCCGCCTCGACTCCTCCCTCAGGACCAGTGAATAGCATAAATTAAAGACATCGCCCTTCCCCCAAAATTCTCCTTTTTTTCCTCATACCTCTTGAATCAGTGAAGAGGTAGCAACAAGTTCCTATCTCTGCCGTTGGCAGCTTCCACTGGGTTCATCTTCTCCTGTGCGCAGACTTTGCTCACAGGAACGCAGTCTGCGGAAGTTTAAACACATGAATGCTGGTGATCAGGCCAAAGGATTGGCTTCTCACAATTCCTTCTGTTGATAACCTGAAACTTGTCCTTTTTGCTGATTTCCTTTCTTATCCCCTTCTTTAAAAAACAAAAAAAATGTCCCCTTAAAGACGTTTATTCTGTCATTTCTGCAGGTATGGGGGAATGGAGGGGGTGTTCTCTCTCCCCTTCTGTTTAGCTTACCATGCATTCCGGATTCTTGGTCTCTGGGTTGCCTCTGGCCGTCTTTCCTTTTTTTTTTCTCCTCTTGTTTTGCGACTCCGGTAATCCGATGGGGAGTACAGGATCCGGTAGAGGAGGCTGAGCTAGATCGCATGCGCAATCCAGAAGTGTGGTGCACTCCTCACTGGTCAGCGGTCGGCGCACGTGCTAGGGCGCATGCGCGGTCCGACGGAGATGTGGTGGGCACCATTTTGGTTGAGGGAAGCCTGTGTGCTGTAATTATAGGTTTCCCTCATCCAGACTGCCAAGGGGGGGATGGAGCCTGGCTCGTTAGGGAACATTTCAGCCCTTTGTCTCACCATTCATCAAGAAATAAAGATCCACACACGTCAAAAAGGTATGGGACCATCTGCAGGTAAGTTTTTTAAAAAAAAGAATGCTCTTTTTAAAACAAAATTGTTCTGTTGCAGCCCTGTCTCCTCAAAGTGGTCAAGATTCAGGAGATCCCATTACTCCCCATCGCCACCAGCCCGTTCAGCAGCAAAATAATGTTGGGCATGTGGTGCAACTCTGCTTCCAGACAAATTGGTCTGTAAGGATTGTTTCAGGGACTATGCGGCCAATAGAGAGCTGGAAAGTCGACAGGTGGTCGATCTTCTGAAACAGACCATGAAAGATTCATTTTCAGAACTGGCAGCTTTAATACCAGAACGACCAGCCTCTCCTGACCCAGAGGTGCAGGATACAGAGCCCAGTATCCCAGGGCCTTCAGCAGTCAATACCCCTCTTCCTGCCTCAGGACGAATGGCAAGGGATCAACCTCCTGACGAGTCATCAGTAGAATCTTCAGAAGACGCAGAGCCTTCAGGCTTTAATTTCCAGTTGGTCCATTCATTTATTCAGGCTGTAAAGGAGGCCATAGCCTGGGAGGATCCAGTGGAACCACCATCCAAAGTGAAGGTCTGTTTCCCATTACTCAAAAGAAAACAGGTTGTGTTCCCGCTTATGGGAGAGATTTGAGAGATTATTCATGATGAATGGAACAAAACAGATAAAAAGCTCTCCCTGGGCCGTTTCTCCAAGCTGTACCCTCCAGGCGCACAATCCTTCAGCTTAATACCAGTAGTAGACGAGGCTATAGCGCGACTAGCGAAGAATGTAATCCTACCTATGGAGGATTCCACATCATTTAAGGATCCTTTAGATAGGAGAATTGACCTGGACCTGAAGCACAGTTATCTAGCTTCTGGGGCGGCCTGCGGGCCAGCTATTGCAATGACCTCTGTTTCTAATGCCATCAGGGTCTGGACTGAGAATGTGGAAACAGCAATAAAGCAAGATGTCCCCAAGGAAGACATAGTCAAGGCCTTGGAAGAACTCAAGCTTTGTGGGAGAAGCAGCCATTGACACAATTAGTTGTTCGGCCAATTCAATGCTGCACTCAGTAATGGCCAAGAGGGCCCTATGGTTGAAATCATGGAGGACCGACTTAACCTCCAAGCAGAGTTGGTGCAAGATCCCATTTGATGGAAAGTCCTTATTTGGAGAGAGGTTGGACAAGGCTATTTCCTGAGTAACAGGAGCGAAATCTGGTCTTATTCCCCAAGAGAGAAAGTTTTGGGGATCCAGAACCTACCTTTCAAGATTCCGTCAGTCAGGCTACAGAGACTTCAGGCAGTCCCGGCAGGGCAGAGATAACAAAAGGTCCAGGAGGAGCACTCAGGCTTCCTTTCTGGGAGCCAAAAGGAATAAGTCCCTCTCCACTCCCCAGGAAGGGGCAAAGTCCTTTTGACGCCAGAGGTATCGAGCCTCCCCAGGTGGGACCCCGGTTAAGATCTTTCCTGCCAGCCTGGACCAAGGAATGTCAAGATCAATGGGTCCTGTCCACAATCCAATATGGGCACTCCTGGCTCATCGGCCTCCTCGAAAATTAATTCGAAAGAACACAAACTCCAACCTCTCGACAGAAGGCACTGGTTCTAAACCAGTTTATAACATCCCTGCAGGTACAGAAGGCAGAAGTACCGGTCCCCTCATCAGAACACTTTTCAGGGTTCTATTCAACACTCTTCCTAATACAAAAAAAGACAGGCGGCTGGAGACCAGTTATAGACCTGAAGAAACTCAACAAATACATCTATCTTGAGAGGTTCAAGATGGAATCTCTCCAGACGATAATTCAGGCAGTACAACCAGGGGATTGGATGATATCGGTAGATTTACGGGATGCCTAACTGTACATCCCTATTCGGTCCTCATTCCAGAAGTATTTAAGGTTCGCAGTAGGTTATGTCTGCCTGCAATTTCAGGCACTTCCTTTCGGCCTGTGTTCTTCCCCCTGAGTGTTCACAAAAGTTTTAATAACAGCATTGGCTCCTCTGAGGGTGAGAGGTCTCAGGATCTTCCATTACTTAGACGATATTCTCTTTTTATCAAACAATCCAAACCAACTTATACCCCACAGGGATATCCTGTTGAGTTCCCTAGCGAAACTGGGCTGGCTTATAAACAGCGAGAAGAGCCAGTTGTCACCATCACAACATATGGTTTACCTGGGAGCATCGTTCAATACGCAGCAGGGCACAGGTATCATTGCCCCCTCAGAAGGCAGAGGTGATCAGCTAGAGAATGTCACATTTGACGGCCTCACAGTGCCTGAGCCTGATAGGCCGGATGTCCTTGTGTATACCACTAGTCCCTTGGTCTCATTGGCACCTGAGACACTTTCAAGTAGGATTCCTGGCACAGTGGAAGAGGCAGCATCTCTCCCAGAGAATCTTGTTATCAGCAAGCATGCACAGGGGCCTCCACTGGTGGACCAATCTGCAAAACCTCTTGAGATCACATACGTTGGGTTCCCACTCCTGGATAACAATTACATTGAATGTGAGTGGGCATGGATGGGGTGCTCATTGCAAGGATACCAGGATACAGGGAAGATGGTCTTTTCACCCCAGGGGTGTAATGTCCAACATACTAGAGATGAGAGCGGCCTTCCTAGCCTTAATTTCATTAACAGCCCACATCAGGGGACAAAGAGTGCTTCTACGTTTAGACAACACGACGGCAGTCACCTGTCTGCAGAGACAGGGCGGTACTCGCAGCAGGACACTCTTGAGGGAGGTGGAGCCAATAATGATCTGGGCGGAGAAAAATCTCTTGGACCTCAGGGCAATGTATCTCCGAGGAAGATTGAACAAGGAGACAGACAGCATATCAAGGAAGTTGTCAACAACAACGAGTGGCCTCTACACCCTTATGTATGTTTATCTTTAAACATCCATGAACCGAACTGATGTATGGACATGCAAGTGCCATAAATCACCCAGGCAACTCTAACCTCAGAGTGACCCTCTCCCTGTCTTAAAACTTACCAAAACCTTCCATCAATTAATAACTTCAGTTAGGAGCATACCATAATGATAGTGACAGCTTATTTTGTCTCAGTATTTTGCAACCTTCTTTGATTTTTCTGTAAATATTTTACTGCACCTAAAACTTGACTTTTTCATTATTAAACCTTATTTTGAAAAGTGTTAATTTTGTCGCTAAAGCTCTTAATGCAACTATCACGAATCTGTTCCGAACCTGTTCCTTTGAAGAACGCTACTGGTTTTTGAAATAACGCATCTGGATATACCTGTCTGTGGTGACAGCGTGTGTTACAGGTGGTTATTCTGAAATACTGGTATTGCTGAAATCTTGAGCTCATCTGGCTCCAATAGAGGTGGTGGCAGAGAAAGGGTTAATTGTTTGAATTAGCCTGGTAGCAATCGCTCTCAGGTGGCTGGCATTTAGACGGTGGTCCCGCAAACTGGGAAATCTTTGTGCTGAAAGCAGCTGAGAGTGGCATTGTTACGTTCGTGACAAGCATGGTATTAGATCGGGGGGTCCTCAGTCGCCCATCGGTGAGGAGGGCAGCGATCTGATACCCGCGTTCGTCACACCCGCAGAGGGAAATATCTCATCCGAACCCACAGAGGCTGGATCTTCGGCTATGGCGATTGAAAGGAGGAGGTTTCAATCATAAGGCTGCTCTCAGAGCGTCATTTTTACCCTCCTTAGTGCCAGAAAACCAACAATGAATATGATATACACAAGAATCTGGGACAAGTTCTCTGCCTATGGCACTGAAAACGGCTTTGACCCACTCAGTTTGATGTACTCTGCTAATTACCCACAAATCTTTTCTAAAGTTAAACAACTTCTCTCCCAGTGGGCCGTATATAGGATCTCATTTCTGGGTCGTATCCAGGCAATTAAGATGTCTATCCTTCCCAAGCTGCTGTTTTACTTCAGATCGCTCCCACTATATGTCCCTAAGAGTACCATATCAAAGTTACAGACTGAGATTCTCAAATACATCTGGCAAAATAAAAGACCACGCTTACAGATGCGACTTCTATATAGACAGAAATCTGGGGGCGGGTTGGGATGCCCTGACCTATGGAAATATTATCTTGCAGCCCGTCTGGTACACTTGGCTCAGTGGCATGCCTCCCCAAACTCCATACCATGGTTACAATTTGAAAGAGGCTCTGTGGAACCATATCACCTTCCAGGATTATTGTGGTCCCATACACTCCGGTTGAGAGAGGTGTCCCCCCTCAATGCAGTGGTGGGACACTCCCTCCGCCTCTGGTATCTATATGGGAAAAAGTACCACCTGGTGTCCTCGCCCTCACTTCACACCTCCTATGTGGGCGACCCAGATTTCCCCCCTGCTTTTGGGGCTGGGTCGGACTACGTGGGCTGGATGGGGAAGGGGATGGTGACATTGGACTCCTTTCTGCATAACACGACATTTTGCACTTTTGATCATTTGCAGCAGACTTACGCTCTTCAGCGTTCAGACTTCTATAAATATTTACAAGTCAGGCACTTTTATGCCAGGATTGCCCCCCGGATAATAGACACATCTAAGACAGAATTTGAGCTGATATGTGATAATACGTCTAGAGATGGGGGACTGATTTCCAGAATTTATAAACTACTGGCTGACCATGGGACACCGGGTAAGACCACGGCTATGCTAAATTGGGAGGCTGAGATGGCCCATCCTTTCTCAGAAGAAGAATGGAGGGACATGGTATCCAATATGCACAAATGCACTCTCTCCACATCGGTGAAGGAGACTGCCCTCAAATTACACACACGTTGGTATTATACCCCGGTCAGGGTCCACAGATTTTACCCACTGGTCCCAGACACCTGCTTCAGGGGATGTGGGGCACAAGGTACGCTCCTCCATATCTTTTGGAGTTGCGATGCCCTGCAGCCCCTTTGGCAGAAGATCTCCTCTCTGGTGCACCAGATAGTGGGCTTCCAGGTTTCTCTGACGTACCCAATGGCTGTGCTATATGCTGATTTACCAGAGGTGCCTACAGCTCGTCAGAAGCTGATTCACACCCTCTTCTCGGCCACACAATGGGCAATTGCCTGGAATTGGTGGTCCCCCGCAGTCCCATGGTCACAGGTGTGGTCCCGTATGGAATCAATTAGACTGATGGAGCGCATACACCATACCTTGACTGACTCGATGCCTAGCTTTGATAGGAAATGGAACCACTGGCCCACCAGCCCCAGCCCCTCATGAGCAACTCTGGTCGGTAAGGCCAGGATATTGCCATGGGACGCCTTCAAGGTCCATGTCAATGTCAGCAGCTATTTCTGCAATATGCAGTGGATGCCATATATGCTACTAGTCTCGCTCTGGTTGTTTGCTATAGATTTGGTCACTATGGTTTATTTTTTCCATTGTTTCTTTTTTTTTTTTGGTTTTGCTCTAACTATTATATCTTCATATGCAGATGAATACACGCACGGTCATAGTTGCGTTGCTCACCTTACTCTGTTGGTGTGTATGTATTGTCTGAGTTCATTCGCTCAAATGAAGTATTTCACTGACTTCCTTTATTACCATGTGAACAAAACTGCCAAGTGTGAAGATATGTGACAGTTATTTCTTTTTTGTTTTCCTTCTCTCTTTCTTTTGTTCCTACTCAGATGCATATATGATTGTATGAACAAATACCTTCAATAAACGTTTGTAAAAAAGAAAACGGCTTTGACCCAGTAAACCCTTCTACTTCTACTTCAAAAATACTGGATTTCCTTCAGACAGGACTTGATCTGGGCCTTGGCCTAGCCACATTAAAGGTTCAGGTATCTGCAATCTCTACAGCAACCAATAAAAGGTGGGTGGAAGACCCCCTAGTGATCAAATTTCTTAGGAGGTGCTGAAGATAAGACCGCCTTGTAGGTGCTCCTTTCCGAAATGGGATCTCCCGCTGGTACTAGAGGCCTTATCCAGCCATCCTTTTGCACCTATTCAGGAGACCTAGATTTGGAACCTGACCTTAAAAGTAAAATTTCTGCTAGCTCAGGAGTCCTCAAACTATGGCCCTCCAGTTGTTCAGGAACTACAATTCCCATCATGCCTAGTCATGTCTGTGAATATCAGAGTTTTACAATGCCTCATGGAATGTGTAGTTCTGCAACAGCTGGAGGGCCGTAGTTTGAGGATCCCTGGGCTAGATATTACGTCTCGGAGCTACTTGCCTTGGGAATAGGAGACGAACATATCTCCTTTTTTCCAGAGTTGAGCTTCGCCCTATCAGGGGTTTTACACCGAAAGTTACTACACCTGCTTACTTAATGGAGCCATGGTCATTACCAGTGTTCATGGATGCAGATTCAGAATCCTGCCGTGAGTTAGATGTATCTAGGGCTCTCAGAAGCTACCTGGAAGCGACCAAGAGTTTCAGAAGCTCTGAGAGATTGTTTATTATCCCATTGAAGAAACAGAGGCAAGGAGGCCTCCAGCCGAAACCTGGCATCCTGGATTGTGAAGATGATACAGAAAGCTTACAGGGTGAAGAATATGGAGCCACCTTCTCAACTGAATTCTCACTCAACAAGGGCAGTTTCAGCTTCTTGGGCAGTAAGGGCAAACGTGTCCTTGGAAACGGTCTGTAGGGCCTCAACCTGGTCTTACCGGCACACATACCTCATATATTACCGCATCGACCCAGGGGCGCTTACCCCGGCAGAGTTCGGAAAGAAAGCAGTGCAGGCCGCTATGACAGTATCTAATTAAATTTCTTTCTGTTTTTGCACTCAAACCCACCCGTGTATGCTAGTTATTTATCACAGGTATGTTGCCATGGAGGCACCAGGAAAACTGAAAATTGTTTCATACTTACCGTAATTTTCCTTTCCTGGTGCCTGTCCATGGCAGCATATGCCCCATCCTCTGTATTCTATATTACGGAGAATGTTGGGGGAAGGGCAATGTCTTTAATTTATGCTATTCACTGGTCCTGAGGAAGGAGTCGAGGCACCAGGAAAGGAAAATTACAGTAAGTATGAAACAATTTTCTGTTTTGTGTGTAGCAGCCTCCCCAGCACCCCCTAATTACTTACCTGATTCCCATCTCTCTCCAACGATGTCCACAAATATCTAAGCCGTCTGGGACACTCCTTATGATTGGCTGAGACACAGCAGCAGTACCAGTGACTCTCGAGGCTGTCAGTCAAAGTCAGTCAGCCAATCAGTGGAGGGGGGGCAGGGCTGGTTCGGGGCTCCATGCCTGAATGGATACACAGAGCTCTGACTTGGCTTGGGTGCCCCCATAGAGAGCTGCTGGCTAAGGGGGCACTCACCAGAGGGAGGGGCCAGGAGAGCAGAAGAGGGTCCTGGGAAGAGGAGGATCTGGGCTGCTCTATGCAAATCCAAGTGCACAGAGGAGGTAAGTATAACATGTTTGTTTTTTTTTTTTTGTTTGTTTGTTTTTAAACGAGACTTTTCAATCACTTTAAAGTGAAATTATACTCACCTTGAATCCAGCGATGCACCATCCTCGGAACTCACTGACAGCCACTGACATCTTCAGGCGGATGGCTTCCGGGTCTCGATCAACAGCTGCTGTCATTGGCCGGGCCGAGATGACGTCGCTCCTGTGCATGCACAGGAGTTCCATCAGTTTCTGCCATGCCGAATTTGTGTAGTGAGCTGCACTTTCACAGCTTACTGTACAGGGGTGGACAGGCATGTCTCTTCTGCATTAAAAATCCTGCCTGTCCGACAATTTTCATTTTAGACCTATAGTTCCACCTTAAAGTGAATAACAGTACAGGGACAGGGTTGTCAAGCTCCCAGGGCAAGGATCCAGAATTGCATCCCCCTCCCTCATTGTTAATACATAACATAGCATGGGTGTACCACCCTGCGTGTATTTTTTGCCCCCTCGCTTGTCTGCTCCCTGGGCAGCCTCCCCTCCTGCCCATCCCTTGTTATGGCGCTGGTGAATAGCTCTACACCAAGTTCACTATATGGACCACTTATGTATTTATAAATGGTGATCATATCCCCCCTTAAAGCGGAGTTCCATGCCTTTTTTTACCAAAAAGTGTAGCTGCTGACTTTTAATAAACAGAAACTTACCTGTCTCCCGGTCCAGCGACGGCTGCTCCCGAAACCTCGCTCGTCTCCCCCCTCCTCCCTGCGGCGCCGGCATTGCAGGTGTGGGCACCAGCCGTGGCTTCATGGCCGGGCACGCACTGCGCATGCGTGAGTCGCGCTGCGCATTGTCAGTGGCCAGGCAATCTTCTGGGACCTGTGACGTGTCCCAGAAGATTGCCAGGAGGGAGGGGCCGCCTAGGAGGAGAGGAGGAATCGCCTAGGCGGCAGGTGGAAGAGGGACAGGAAGTCCCTCTGAAACCTGGGGACACACCCCCCCCCCAAAAAAATGACATGCCAAATGTGGCATGTAAGGGGGTGAGGAGTGCTTAAAGCGGAAGTTCCATTTTTGGGTGGAACTCCGCTTTAAAGTGTTACTAAACCCAGGACCCTGCATTCACTATATCTGATCTCCCACAGTACACAGAACATGGAAATGCAATTATTTGAGTAAATATAAACTACTAAATACCTTTTCTCATCAGCAGTATATAGCAGTCTTGGGACTTCTATCAGTGCTGGTTAAAGCATGTAGGAGGAGTTTCTATACTGCGCTGGCTGTCCTATCAGGACCCTCTGTCTGGGCAGTGCTGATTGGCCCTGTGCTGATCACATACACTCTCCCAAGAAAAAAACCTCTCAGCAATAGCAATACACACCAAACTGAGCATGTGCAGCCTGACTCCAGAAACTCGGTCTCATCCGGACGTGTTTTGGAGACAATGCAAGAAGGGGAAGATCTGTGCATATAGGATCAAACAGTCTTTATACACGGTGCAAAGGATTAACCCCTTAGGTTCCACAGTGAGTAGAACAAGCATGCTATGCTGCATATACAGACTGATTTTACTGTTGTGGGTTTAGTAACGCTTTAATCTCCTGTAATCCAGAGAGAATACATTCAGTTCAGCTAATCTTTCCTAGTAGCTGAGATTATCAGGTTGGTCGCCCTTCTCTGCATTTCTCCACTTCCCCAATATCATGTTTGTGAACTGCTCTTCCTAATGATTTGTACATGGAAATGATGTCTCTCCCTCTGCACTCCATACTGCTTTACATACCAGAAAGGCTTTTGCTATACCTTCTTTCTTCACTCCCTAATAGTTGGAGGATACACCCCGATTCCTGCCAATCACAGCTCTGTAACTATGGCAACTGCAGCAGCCGTGTCAGTGATGATGGAGTCAGTGTATAGCAGAGGTGGTCATACATGTCTCCAGGGAAACCACCCCAGCTCAACTCCACACCCGCCTCCTCCTATCGCAGCTCGGCACTGGGCGGGGCCTCGCAGCCCTCAGCCTTTGTGACGTTGTGAATACATATAAAGCACAGTCCAGGGCTGGCAGGGCAGACGAGATCTGACAGTGTGAGGAGGGAGAACATTGTATCCATCAGTAACGGATTCTATTATACGAGTGATAGTAATAATAATAAATACGAGCGCTTCCTTCCCTCCGCACACAGCACACACCTCGCGTCTCCCGTTCATTGTTCCGATCATGAAGACCAAATTCTCCTGCGGGGATGAGCTGCCCGATTCTCTGGGCTTACTGATCAGTTCAGCCGGAGGGGTGGTGAGCGGGCAGAGGATCGGGGAGCCGGAGAGTCCGGAGAAGGAAGAGAACTGCAGAGCGCCCGAGGACGAGCCCGACTCCCGGACAAGGCGCAAGGCGTACCGATGGTGCAAGGAGTTCTTGCCCGGGGCCTGGAGGTTCCTGGAGGAGGAGCGATTCCACATCAGTGTCATACGGTCAGTGCTACACCCCGACCGACCGGCCACTCAGATCATCTGGACGGGATCTGTACACTGACATCTATCTATATACCGCCATCTATATACCGACATCTATATACTGCCATCTATATACTGCCATCTATATACCGCCATCTATATACTGCCATCTATATACCGACATCTGTATACTGCCATCTATATACCGCCATCTATATACTGCCATCTATATACCGCCATCTATATACTGCCATCTATATACCGCCATCTATATACTGCCATCTATATACCGACATCTATATACTGCCATCTATATACTGCCATCTATATACCGACATCTATATACTGCCATCTATATACTGCCATCTATATACTGCCATCTATATACTGCCATCTATATACCGACATCTATCTACCGCCATCTATATACCGCCATCTATATACTGCCATCTATATACCGATATCTATATACTGCCATCTATATACTGCCATCTATATACCGACATCTGTATACTGCCATCTATATACCGCCATCTATATACTGCCATCTATATACCGATATCTATATACTGCCATCTATATACCGACATCTATCTACCGCCATCTATATACTGCCATCTATATACTGCCATCTATATACTGCCATCTATCTACCGACATCTATATACTGCCATCTATCTACTGCCATCTATCTACTGCCATCTATCTACTGCCATCTATATACCGACATCTATATACTTCCATCTATATACTGCCATCTATATACTGCCATCTATATACCGACATCTGTATACCCTGACATCTCTCTATATACTGCCATCTATATACTGCCATCTATCTACCGACATCTATATACTTCCATCTATCTACCGACATCTATCTACTGCCATCTATCTACTGCCATCTATCTACTGCCATCTATCTACTGCCATCTATCTACTGCCATCTATATACCGACATCTATATACTGCCATCTATATACTGCCATCTATATACCGACATCTGTATACCCTGACATCTATCTATATACTGCCATCTATATACTGCCATCTATATACTGCCATCTATATACTGCCATCTATATACCAACATCTATATACCGCCATCTATATACTGCCATCTATATACCGACATCTGTATACCCTGACATCTATCTATATACTGCCATCTATATACCGCCATCTATATACTGCCATCTATATACCGACATCTATATACCGCCATCTATATACCGCCATCTATATACCGCCATCTATATACCGCCATCTATATACCGACATCTATATACCGACATCTGTATACCCTGACATCTATCTATATACTGCCATCTATATACTGCCATCTATATACCGACATCTATATACTGCCATCTATATACCGACATCTATATACCGACATCTGTATACCCTGACATCTATCTATATACTGCCATCTATATACTGCCATCTATATACCGCCATCTATATACCGCCATCTATATACCGACATCTATATACCGACATCTATATACTGCCATCTATATACTGCCATCTATATACCGACATCTATATACTGCCATCTATATACCGACATCTGTATACCCTGACATCTATCTATATACTGCCATCTATATATTGCCATCTATATACTGCCATCTATATACCGACATCTATATACTGCCATCTATATACCGACATCTATATACTGCCATCTATATACCAACATCTATATACCGACATCTATATACCGACATCTATATACCGTCATCTATATACCGACATCTATATACTGCCATCTATATACACTGACATCTATATACTGCCATCTATATACTGCCATCTATATACTGCCATCTATATACCGCCATCTATATACCGAGATCTATATACCGCCATCTATATACTGCCATCTATATACTGCCATCTATATACCAACATCTATATACTGCCATATACCGACATCTATATACCGACATCTATATACCGCCATCTATATACACTGACATCTATATACTGACATCTATATACCGCCATCTATATACCGCCATCTATATACCGCCATCTATATACCGACATCTATATACCGCCATCTATATACCGCCATCTATATACCGCCATCTATATACCGCCATCTATATACCGCCATCTATATATACTGACATCTATAAACTGACATCTATATACCGACATCTATATACCGACACCTATATACCGACATCTATATATACTGAGATCTATATACTGCCATCTATATATACTGCCATCTATATACTGCCATATATATATACTGCCATCTATATACTGCCATCTGTATATATACCGACATCTATATACTGACATCTATATACTGCCATCTACAGGAATTGGTAGGGCAGTGTACAGGGGGTAATAAGGGCAGAGGACAGGGGTCACCACTGGCAGGGTAGAGGACAGGGATCACGCCTGGGGAGGCAGAGGATAGGGATCACGCCTGGGGAGGCAGAGGACAGGGATCACGCCTGGGGAGGCAGAGGACAGGGATCACGCCTGGGGAGGCAGAGGACAGGGATCACGCCTGGGGAGGCAGAGGACAGGGATCACGCCTGGGGAGGCAGAGGACAGGTATCACGCTTGGGGAGGCAGAGGACAGGTATCACGCCTGGGGAGGGCAGAGGACAGGGATCACGCCTGGGAGGGCAGAGGACAGGGATCACGCCTGGGAGGGCAGAGGACAGGGATCACGCCTGGGAGGGCAGAGGACAGGGATCACGCCTGGGAGGGCAGAGGACAGGGATCACCACTGACAGGGCACTCGGCAGAGCTCCTTTACCATCTCAGCACAGTCCACCTACACTACACACAGCGTTGCTGGCTGCTATGTTGCAGTTTCCCGCTTGGACTGGCAGTATAGCTGCAGTAGCCAGCCACACACTGTGAAGATCGTGGCTGTGTGCAAGCCCCGGTTCACACTATAATCCACATGTGAATCGCACAGGAACCACACCGCAGTCCTGTGCAATTCACATGCGACATGCGAAAAACTGCACTGTGTTTGGGGTGTCCTTAACGCTGTGTATTGACACCCACAGCCTATCGCAAGCACAGTGCGATTGCAGTGCAGTACAGGAAACTCGCATGTGTGAATCTAGGCTAAAGGAATGTGATCTCAGCTGCGTGTAGTGTGAGGAAGAGGTGCTGTGTTAGGATAGGAAAAGAGCTTGACGGCTGGGAAGGGCATCCAGGGTAGAGGGTTGAAAAAGCCAATGAGCTCTGAGGAAAAATCATGCATTTTTGGCCCCATAGACTTTCGGCTCTTTTCTCAATTTAGCGTTTTGTTGTGCGATTCCCGAAGCAAAACAACGCTTCTCAATGAAGAATCCCCATTATTCTCAATGGGCCGTTCACACCTGAGCATTGTATTGCTCGCCTCCTGTAATGTGATGCTACAAAAAGTACACAAGTTCAGCTGAACTCGCACAATTCCAAACCCGTATTTCAGTGCGAGTTTGGGGTCGATTTGAAAGACATGTGTGCGGATTCATGCACAGATAGACGTCTATTGAAATCGCACTTCGCGGTGCCACACCGATTGGGACGGTGCCGTTGCCAGCAATAGGCTGCGATTTGGCATGAGATTTGACATGTCAAATCACGCCGATGTGAAAGGGGGCTTAATGGGAGCGCCTAAAAAAAAACAATCGAAGGTGCAAAAAAGCTTAATTGAACAAGCGGAGGTTAGAAGCTGATTGGTTTCTATGCAGAGCTGCTCCAGATTTTTGCACTCTCCAGATTTAGTAAATCAACCCCAATGAGGATTTATATCCTTTGCAGCGATTATATATTTCCATGAAAGTTTTTGTGCCTGGAGTTCAGCTTTATATTTTTAGCATTCAGGCTAGCAAGCGTCTGAGCGTTTATATGTAAACAGGCACGGTTTAAAAGCATGGCGTTTTGATTGTTGAGCGTTTGGAGCTTTGAACTTCAAGGTACAACACATTCAGGTGTGAATCAGAGCTATGCGGCTGCGCTTTGACCCCTTTACACCAAGGCGTTTTTCAGGCGCTTTGCGCTAAAAATAGCGACTAAAAAGTGCCTGAATAACTCCCCCCAATACACCCCAGTGTGAAAGCCTGAGTGCTTTAACACTGGGGTGGTACGCTTGCGGGACGGTAAAAAAGCCGCATCTTTGCAGCAGTGTGGGAGTGGTGTATTCACCGCTGCCCAATTGAAAACAATGGCCAGCGCTCCCGAAGCGCCGATTCGGGGGCGCCGCTAACTGGCACATTTAACCCCTGTTTAACCCCTTGTGGGGGGGCTAAAAGTGCACTGCTGCCGCCCGAATAGTGGCGCTATAGCGAGCGGTAAAGCTCCGCAAATTAGCGGTGTGTTACCGCTAACGCTCGGGCGGCCCCGGTATAAAAGGGGTCTTTCTGCGTTTTTTCTGCATTTTTGCAGCGATTTGCGTTTGTTCGTTTTTTGGGGGGGGGATTTGTTGCTTGGCAGATTTAAAAAAACGCATAAAAAAACAACATTTGCGTTTCTGGTGCAGCTCCATTGAAGTCTATGGCATGCAAAACGCAAACTGCAGTGAGAAAAAAAAGTCCCTGACCCTTTCCAAAAACCGCAACGCGGCAAAACGCACAGATGTGAACTACATCCATAGGAAACCATGTTAAATGATCTGTAGTGCGTTTCTGCAAGCTGCAAAACGCCATAACAAACGCATAGGTGTGAACCTAGGGTTGGGGTGTGACAATGAATGCATTGGGGTTGATTTACTAAAGCTTGAAAGTGCAAAATTTGGTGCAGCTCCACACAGGAACCAATCAGCTTCAAGGTTTTATTGTCAAAGCTTGATTGAACAAGCTGAGGTTAGAATCTGATTGGCTAGCATATGCACAGCTGCACCGGTTTTTGCACTCTCCAGCTTTAGTAAATCAACCCCGTAGTCTTTGTTGGCGGAGTTCATTTTCATCCACTTCAATTGTATTTGCACTCTGCGTATTTCCTGTGTGGCTATTGGATTAGAACATCTGGACTTCCCCCTTATTGTAATGCTATTGTTGCTTATACGGAATTCTTTGCAGCTCTACAGAACTTCCTCCCTTATTGTACATTTGTAACCATTTCATAATGCCTAGTGGTGTGTCAGCTGCCTTTTTTCTGCCCATGACTCATTCCTATATCAGGTGGTAAGTGAAAAAATAATCTTGCGGATTGCATTGGTAATTGCCTGCTGATGATGAGTTTCTTTAAAACGGAACTAACCTCTTTGATTTAACAATTTCACAAAACGGCTACATTCAAGTCGTGCCAAAAATAACTGTCGCAGTGCCTTGTTCTCATAACGGAACTGTTCATCCATTAAATGGCTGGTGTCATAACTAATTACATGTGCCACCTTGGCACCTGCAGATCAGAGGCTAAGATGGCAGCTGCCTTGGCAGTAAGGCCCCTTGCACACTGAGACGTTTGAAAAACGCATGCAAAACATCAAGCGTTATTACCGCGTTTTTCCCGCATTAGCGCTATAATTAGCGCTAACGCCCAGGCGTTTTTCAACATCCCCCTACATTACACCCTGTTTACTCCCTGGTATTTTGACCTTTCCACAACCTCTGGGCGTTTTGCTGGCGCTTTTAATGCGCTTTACATTCATTTCAATGTATATGGGCGTTTTTAATGCGCTATTTTTAGCGCTCAGAATAAGCACAAAAAATCATGCTTGCAGGACTTTTTTAAACGCGGCGCCAGCGCGATGCCCCAGTGTGAATATGTACATCGGAATTAATGGGCAGCGTTTTAAAAGAGCTATTTTTAGCACAAAAACGCTAGGAAAGCACCTCAGTGTGAAAGTAGCCTCAAGGAGAGGAGGGTTTAGTTTTGCTTTATCAGCCCCCCCATCAGACATTCCATTTTTTTTCTAATCTGTCCTAAAAAAATGAAAAGTCAGAAACTGCCCAATGGCTGTTTTTCTTGCTCTTGCCACACCTGTGGCCTTAACCCCTTGCCGACCGCCGATCGGCATTTGACGGCGGCAAGGTGGCTCGTGAGCGCAAATCGCCGTCATATGACGGCGGCCGCGCTCACGAGCCTAGTGAGCGCGCACGCGCCGCCGGAGGCGCGCGCGCACGCTCACTGTGTTCGGGGAGGGCCGGGGAGCGGGTGCGGCGGCTTCGATTGCCGCCGGCCACCCGCGATGCCCCCCCCGGAGTGAAAGAGCGGAGGTCCGTGTATGTAAACACGGACCTCCGCTCTGTGTGAGGGGGAAGGGCTGTGATCACAGCATTCCTTTACGTGAAGGCTGTGATAACTTCCCTTCCCCAGATAGTGCAGTCCCCCTACAGTTAGAACACGCCCAGGGAACATAGTTAACCTTAGCGCGCCCCCTGCAGGTTAACCCCTTCACTGCCAATGGCATTTACACAGTAATCAGTGCATTTTTATAGCACTGATCGCTGTATAAATGCCAATGGTCCCAAAAAAGTGTCAGAATGTTCCGACATGTCCGCTGAAATATCGCAGTACCGCTAAAAATCGCAGATCGCCGCCATTACTAGTAAAAAAAAAAAAAAAAAAAAACCCCAAAAATGAATTCTCATCATCCGTAAACGCGACCACTTTTGCGCAAACCAATCAATAATCGCCGATTGCGATTTTTTTTATCGCAAATATGAGGAAGAATATAAATCGGCCAAAAACAGTGAAAAAAAATGTTTTTTTATATATTTTTTTTGGATTTGTATTCTAGCAAAAAGTAAGAAATTTGGGTTTTTTTGCAAAATTGTCGCTCTTCTTTTGTTTATAGCGGCGATCAGAAATGACGCAGAGGTGATCAAATACCACCAAAAGAAAGCTCTGTTTGTGGGAAAAAAA
>BLSH010431951.1:141654-153998 GCA_018402905.1 Glandirana rugosa
ATTGTTAGTATAGCGGCTCAGACTGGGGCTGTCAGTTTTTTTTGAGTTCTACGAAAAAAAAACTCATGTTGTGTACTAGGTTTATGAACTGGCAAGCTGTAGTGCATAAATTTGTTTTCAGGTTTAGATAACATTTAGGAAGCTTATAGCGGAGGTCCGCCAGGTCCATCTAGAACAAAAAAAATTAAAAGTCAGCAGCTACACATACAGTAGTTGTTGACTTTTAATAATAGGGCATTTACCTGTCCTGGAGTCCAGCGATGTTGGCACCGCAGCTGATGTTTCCATCAGCTGTCAGGTGCTGCCACTGCCATTACAGGTAAGGGAACCCAGCAGTGTAGCATTACGGCTTCACGCCGGGAGCCCTACTGCGCATACGCATGCGCGAGGCTCTGCTGCGCTCTGCTATGGGCCCAGCAGACAGTAGCAGAGCGAGGAGGGAGCCGGGCTGTTGCTGATAGCGGCCGCGGACGCTGGCCCGAGCTCCCGGATGTGGGGAAAGGGACACCTGCCGAAGACAGGTGTCCTCTCCCCCCTCCACCCCCAAAGGTGTCAAATGTGACACCTGAGGGGGGGGGGGGGGAATCCAATCAGCGGAAGTTCCACTTTTGGGTGGAACTCCGCTTTAAAATGATCTTAGAAATTAGATAAAAGGTTTGTGGGAGGGGATTATCGTCTGTCATTTCAGGCTAGGGTCTCAATCATGGGTCCACTCTAAATTTTAGTTTGAATATATATGCATGTTCATATTTAAAGACTTTTATTATGCTGATTACTTTCATTTAAAAAAAACTATACTTTTGTAAGTGTTTTTGCTAAACTGATATGGTTTTAGACATTTACAGGTGGTTCGGGGGCTTCTGGATATGTGTCTCCCTGTTGTATGGGCGTTATATACTATGTGTACTGCTAACTGAAGGTTTTGTTAAAGCGCTGCAAAATTGGAAAACCTTTTGTTAATCCATACATCTCAAAGCACACATATGCTACAGTGGCATGCCGTATGGTGTGGTGTGTAACAATGCAGACCTTCTGCATTTTTATCTAGCAAACCATAACTCATCTCTATTGTGTGAACAGCCCGCATAGAAATCAATGGTTTTCTGTGTGCTCTTGCATTGAGCTTGCGATGATCTATGCAGACATGAATGAGTCACTTGGGCTCTCTCCATAGCTTTCAGGAAATCAGAATAGCAACTTGACTGCACAAAGGCATATCTGTTTGTGGCTAACATGGTTTCCTACTCTGTGCAACGTGTTACATTGAAGCTGATTTCCGGGCAGACATAGAAGATACATCTGTATTCAGAATACAAGGAAGGATCTTTTAAATCTCGGTTTATAGTCTCTTCTGGCAATCTACAGGGCTGAGACTAAGGAGGGTCCGAGTATGAAGCAGTCAGGCTCTGCTGCACAGCACTGCCTGTGAACGAGGAGTGCAAACTTGCTCACAAACAGAGCAGAGATGACCTCCGTGCGATGCTTCTAACCATAGGTTTGGGCCTGGTGATCAAGCTGTATTTCTTAACTGCAGTGGAAAAAAGAGGTCACCTACTGTGTGACTGGAGTGTACAATTACAAGATTGGCAGACTTATAAATCTTTTATCAAGAAACACTGTTCACGTGTTTGTATTTCAACTGTTTGTTTAGTTTGATGAAGTTCAACTTTAACAGGCTCTTGCAAGGAAGGCCATTATCAGCTGCAGTATAGTAATGGCAATTGTCACTCTGGAGTGAGATGCAGAATACGCGTCTTCTCAGCTGGCATATGTCTTGAAATGTCAGTGCTTTGCTGCTCTCAGGTACTGCAAGTATTCAACCGGTTGGATTGGTTGAATACCTGTTTCTCCTGCTGCATGAAGGAAACTGGTATGACAGGAATAAAGGACTATTACAGGAGGAGGGAAGGCAGGAACACTTGAGGAGGAAAGGAGGTATTACAGGAGAAAGCAGGTATTCATCGCAACCAAAATTGGAGAATGCATTCCACAGTCAGGGAGCAAGGAAGGGAGTATTACAGGAGGAGGGAAGGAGGTATTACAGGGGGAGGGAAAGAGGTTTCAAAGAAGAAAAGAACGTGGTAACACAGGAGAAGGGAAGGAGGTATTACAGTGGGAAGGAACGTGGTAACACAGGAGAAGGGAAAGAGGTATTACAGGGGGAAGGAACGTGGTAACACAGGAGAAGGGAAAGAGGTATTACAGGGGGGAAGGAACGTGGTAACACAGGAGAAGGGAAAGAGGTATTACAGGGGGAAGGAATGTGGTAACACAGGAGAAGGGAAAGAGGTATTGCAGGGAGAAGGAACGTGGTAACACAGGAGAAGAGAAGGAGGTATTACAGGGAGAAGGAACGTGGTAACACAGGAGAAGAGAAGGAGGTATTACAGGGAGAAGGAACGTGGTAACACAGGAGAAGGGAAAGAGGTATTGCAGGGAGAAGGAACGTGGTAACACAGGAGAAGGGAAGGAGGTATTACAGGGGGAAGGAATGTGGTAACACAGGAGAAGGGAAGGAGGTATTACAAGGGGAAGGAACATGGTAACACAGGAGAAGGGAAGGAGGTATTACAGTGGGAAGGAACGTGGTAACACAGGAGAAGGGAAAGAGGTATTACAGGGGGAAGGAACGTGGTAACACAGGAGAAGGGAAGGAGGTATTACAGGGGGAAGGAATGTGGTAACACAGGAGAAGGGAAGGAGGTATTACAAGGGGAAGGAACATGGTAACACAGGAGAAGGGAAGGAGGTATTACAGGGGGAAGGAATGTGGTAACACAGGAGAAGGGAAGGAGGTATTACAGGGGGAACGAATGTGGTAACACAGGAGAAAGGAAGGAGGTATTACAAGGGGAAGGAACATGGTAACACAGGAGAAGGGAAGGGGGTATTACAGGGGGAAGGAACGTGGTAACACACTAAAAGGGAAGGAGGTTTTACAGGGGGAAGGAACGTGGTAACACAGGAGAAGGGAAGAAGGTATTGCAAGGGGAAAGAAGACAGTAACACTAGAGGAGGAAAGGAGGTATTACAGTAGGAATCAGGTACTATGCATACACATAATTGTAGAATACTGCAGTCAGGAAGCAAGAAAGGAAGTATTGCAGGAGGAGGGAAAGAGGTATTACAGGAGGAAGAAAGGCAGTAACACTAGAGGAGGAAAGGAGATATTACAGGAAACTGGGAATTACACAGAATTGTAGAATATGTGCCGCAGTTAGGAAACAGTGAAGCAGCTGTACTATAAGATATTGTCCGCTGGAAATGTATGTATATTGTATATTCTATTACCAGGTTGACTATTGGTATACAAGTGACCCTATGCATTCTAAGTCACTTTGAAATTCTCCTGTGCTACAGAGCACGTAAAATTCTCAAAAAGTAAACCATCACTGCAATCAAAATTTTGCAATTTTGTTACACAAATTATCAATTCCCAGCCTGCCTTGTCAACTACCATTGTAGTAACTTATTAAACAGGCCAGGGAATATGATTATCTAGTTATACATGGAATTTGGTCTTTTGGCCTGACAAAGTTACTGCCACAAGGTCACCATGTTCTTTTGTAACGTTGACCCACTAAACAGGATAAAAGGTTCACTTCTGATCCTATTTAAAAAGTATATTTAAAAAAGTACAGTGCCATTCATTGTAACAATGGATTACATCATCCCTCACTGCCTCTACACAAATCACTCACCAGTTGGCATGCACCTTTTCTGGCAGTGCAGCACACATTAGTGCACATTAGAATGGCACCACATTGCACAAACACAAGTGGCATGCATTGCTACGCACTGTTCTAATGTACGTTAATGCGTTCTCTTATCACAAAGGTCTGAACAGAAACTAAGGCCTGCCATACATAAAGTGAATTTCTTTCCTCCAACCACGATCATCCCATCAACACAGACAGTGTTAACAGGGGAATCCTTCCTGCTGAACAATTGTCTTCTCCCAGCGGGGGCGGGCAGGGGAAGCTGTCCCTAGAAAAGACAGTGATTATCGCTAGCAGCTATAGCGATAATCGCAAGCGAATCTGGCAGGCTGGTTGCAGCCAAGTTGATTGATCAACTTGGTACATTCAGCCTGTCCATTAATGGTTTGAATATCGGCCAGTACCTGCTGAACTGACCGGCCTAAGCCCTTCCATAAGTAACTGTAGTTATATTTAGTTTATGACAATAAAGTTCAATTTTTGTGTCATGCCATTTGATCTGTAATGCTTCCATTCCATTTAAACAATGCACATGTTTTTTCACTCTATTAAGATAATCCAAAGGGGGCACCGATGCTGTCCACATAAATACACGTGGTATCTTTGTTTTGGATGGTCCCAGAACTGACTTTGTTCAAAATTTCAATATAGAAATACAAATTGATTTTCAGAGGTGTCATTGTGTTTAATCAAATTGTCTTTTTTCCTACAGAGGTGGCCTAAGCAACATGCTCTTTCATTGCTCTTTACCGGATGACGAAAAATGCTTAGGCAATGAGCCGAGGAGTGTACTGCTGCGGCTATACGGCGCTATTCTACAGGTGGGTGAAATCTGACCAAAAACCTAACTGTATTCTTTTAGGTAAGGAGGGATTTGGAAGGGTAAATATAATACTTAGCCTTCCGTCTGTGCCTATTGTTGGTAGGTGTTAGATTTCTAAAACAAATATGGTATAGGCCATTCAGTGTCTTCGCTGTTTGGATACTTGTAGCACAAATTGTGTGCTTCCACCTTAGATTGTAATGTACTGTATCCAAAACTTTAATGTTTGATTGTAGATTATTGTTGTATCAAATAGATCATATCTCTATTTTCAGCCCTAAATGCATGCTAAAAAAAAGCATATCTTTGCAAGGATATTTATTGTGGCATGAAACCCTTTATCTGAATGTGCTCATAGCCAGAAAGCTCAGTTTGTTGGCTGATCATGTATAGACATATACAGGCGGTCCCCGGGTTACAAACAAGATAGGGACTGTAGGTTCGTTCTTAAGTTGAATTTGTTTGTAAGTCAGAACAGGTACATTTTTTAAGTGTAGCTTCAGCCAAGAGAACTATTTTTAAGCTTTTTGGATAGCATAGGGAAGGGTTAACACCCCTGAAAGATTTGTTTTGCTGTCTATATTTCTGTTCAGAAGATTTCACTTCACTTCCTGTCCCAATGATAATTGGATTTTGAAAATTTTGGGTTGTTGTCTAAACAAGGATTGGTGATAGAGCATCAGTGGAGACAACTTTTTCCCATAATAACTCTTACAGGAGTGAATTTCCCTTCCTAGGGGGAGATTTCCTCTCAATTCCTGTTGTCTCCCTCCGTTTGTAATTATGAGTTGTTTGTAAGTCGGATGTTTGGAACTAGGGGACCGCCTGTAATGCACTGGGAAATGTTAGAGAAACCGAACATACAGAAGTTGTTTCGGCAAAAAGGTGGCATTACTATAGTCCTGTCTTTTTAGGCACATGTAATTGTCACTTGTATAGCTTTCATGGAACCATAAACTGCATTACTGTACTTACTTATCTGGTGAAACAACTTGTGCTGCATATAGTACACTGTTTTAATATCAGATGAGTGTATTGCGCATAGGCACATGACCAACGTAAACACAAGTTGTGACTAATACATCATCAGCTTGTGCTGGGCCTACAAATGCGCAGTGTGTGTGTAAAATGTTCGTGCTTACCAACATGTGAACTGCCTGCCTGACAATGATTTGCAAAGGTGATGATACTGTGCTTTCCAGATTCAGTCATTCTGGCTGTGGATGTCTGGAGTTGTAGTTCGGAAGAAATGGCTGGAATGCGTAGATTGGTCATGCCAGGTTTAGAGGTAAAGGTGCTTTAACATTAAGTTAGGCTTTTCACCCTAGGTAAGTTTAATTGTAAATTGTGGGTTTCCCTATAGGCTTAATTGTCTTAATGCAACGCATTTGGTTTCTAAATAGTCCAAATCTAACCTTCAAAATATAACCTTTGAAATTTGTGCCATTAAATGATGGCCATAAATCTTTGTGCCAAGAGAATATACCGTGCAGAACTTAGTGGCCAGTTAGACTGTAAATGATCATATGGGGATTAAACCTAGGATGATCGAAGAATCACGTTTCCATTAGTCAGAACATTCCAGAATGCTCACGTCATACTTTTATGAATGACAAGTAGTCATTGTTTTTGCATAAGTTTGACTCTACTTTAATGCTACACTGGAGTATTTATAGCTGTAAGTGACTTTGCCAGCTCCCGTATTTTTGGCTCTGTATTTTTCCATTTTAGTCACAGGTCAAAGTCTAGCATAACTGAGCAGTGTGGCGTGGACTTTGACTTTGTAAAAAAAAAAAGGTTCACATAGATGCATGACTCTCCTAGGATTTCTGGTATTTTTCCTTTGATTGCCACACCCAGGTACAGGCTGGGCAGGCTTAGTTTTATTCCTCTCTCCCTGATAGACATACTGTCAAGTACACAATACTAAAGACTGGCAGAACTGGTTTACCTGCTTAGTGCTTATAGGCCAAACTTTTGTTTGAGATACCAGATAATATCTTCCCCTATACACATTATCCCCAATACAGAGCCGATCTACAACACCTTTATTTGCTTAATTGTAGAAGAAAACATGTATAATCAGAAAAAGCATGTTAACTCTATGTCCAAAAATTTAGAAAATGTACAAAATGTATAGTATACAATGGCTTTAGGGCCAATGCCGGCTTACATCTTAAAATTTTAAAATTGGCTCCATTCCACCCTTGGCCCAACTGCCTGATGCAGCAGACGCATGAAGATGAGGCAGTTTGGGAAGAATTTAATGCTACAAGCTCTTTGCTCCATCACCAACAGACATTTGATAAGTAGGCAATCCTTTTTCAAGATTGAATGAAGGTAGTGACCATAAAGCACCACCACTTCTCACTGGGTGAATTGAATAGTAGTCACAGATGGGTCCCAGTAAAACCAAGGACAGTCAGATGGTCCACGCTTTGGGGAAGATGTCTCCCTGTCTATGACAAGCTTAATGTTTAAAATTATGTATTTCTTAGCTGTTTTTTTTTAAATTTAGCTATTAACCTCAAAACAATTGTTTATTTTTGGTATGGTGGGCTAAGTAAAAAAGAAAGAGAGACGGGGGCTTCAGAAATTGTCCCTGTATTTTTTGTACATCCATTGTTAAATCGACTTTGTTTTCCAAAGAATACATGACTTAAAACCCCGTAGATATACAGTAGATATTTTAAAGTGACTGAAAGCCCATAGTTTTTTTTTTAATAACAAACATGTCTTACTTACCTGCTCTATGCAATGGCTTTGTACAGAGCAGTCCCAACCGGACTGGTTTTTTACCTTATGCAGAGATTGCATTAAGGTAGAGATCCTTCAGCCTTTAGAACCACTTTAATTGATATGTATTGTCGGTGGGAAAGTTATAAACCAAATGCAAAAAGTAAACATTCAGAAAATTGAATTGATGAAATAGAATTGTATTTTCAGTATAGTTTACCCTTTGCTATGTAATATTCTGTGCAGATAAAGTGTTACATTTAACCATGCACATTCAATGCTTTGGCCTTGTGTCAACATAGCCTATCTAAAATTTCCAACAGCTTTTTTAAACATTTTATTTAAATATTAGCCTGTTTTTTACTGCTTCCATGGCAAAAGACCATGTTTCTATCCTGTTTATTTAAGAGAGCAGGCAAATGTCTATTTCTTTTTTGTACTAGGAATATAGGTAAGGATAAGAATATGGACTTAAGCACAAGACACCGGCATTGCACACTATTCTGGTTGGTAACTTGAAGTTTAAATCCTTTGATAGTGGTCCGCTCATCTGATTGGTTAGTCAATATAAAGCCTGATTTTAATACTTAATATCTATGTAACACTGTTATCTTTGTTACTTATTGAAGATTAGGATAAAACATTCACCAACTATTTTATTGACCTTAAGGTGTTGGAAATCTTGATATATTTTCCTTATACTAATTACCTACTGTACTAATGTTCCAACATGTTAAAGTGCACATTATAAGGTGCAGCATAATAATTTATATATTCTAGAAAATAATTTCTTGGTTTTATGGCTTCTTTTTAAAGTCTTACTGGGTGGGTTAATATGGGGGGGGGGGGCGGGAGGTAAATATGGATGGGGTGGGGTGTTATACCTCTTTAGTTGTATGTGCATGTGTTCTTTGCTGCAGGCGTACCCATGCGATCGTGCCTTGCACACTCTGGTTACCAGGTGACAGACACGATACACGGTATAGTATGCGACCTCTGAAATTGGAGCATTTTGTTAAGATTTACATATTAATGTTTATATGCATTGGTTTATAATGCATGTCTGTCTGTTTTGAAACGCCTGTAATGGGGAGCTGCAGGACCAAAATGAGCTAGTGAGGTGACTGCAAGTCTAAAATATTTCATGTGCCTTTCAAACCCTTGCAGCTGTTACACAGCAACTAACATTGAGCGTTTCTTTTTTTTTTCTTTTAATCAACCATGTGCAGGCTCTGTATACTTAAATTTAAAAAAAAATGAACAAAAAAAAAAGATTTCAAATGAGGTTTGGTTTTGTTTTGAATTACTGATCTTTAGGCCTCATACACATATGCATTTTAGCAAAACGTCGGGACCGACGTCAGGCAAATATCGGCGTCAAAAACGCGATTTCCTCTGCATTTTGCATCGGCGCTAATGCACGTTAGTGAGCGTAGGCGTCAATAGGTGTTTTGTCTAAAAAGGAACATTCCTCTGCTATTTTTTAACCTTAAAATGCCAGCGCTAAAAACTCCGGTTAACGTCGCTACGGCGTTAATGCGCGTTAGTGAGTGTTTTGCCGGCTCAGCGTCAAAAACGCTCTAAGGCTACTTTCACACTGGAGCGGGACCCGCTGTCGCGGTAAAACCCCGCTAGATTTAGCAGAGTTTTACCAGCGATAGGGCCCCGCTATGCGGGCGGGAGCGCCGCGCTTTTAACCACCCACAAGGGGTTAAAAAGGGGTTAAAAGCTACCGAGGCGGTGTGCAGCCGCTTCGGCAGCGCTTGCCATGCATTTCAATGGCAGGGGCGGTAGAGGAGCGGTATATTACCGCTCCCCTCACCGCCCCAAAGATGCTGCTTGCAGGACTTTTTGTAACGTCCTGCTAGCGCACCGCCCCAGTGTGAAAGCACTCAGGGCTTTCACATTGGGGTGGATTGGGGGGGACTTTTGAGGTGCTTTACAGATGCTATTTTTAGCTAAATAGCGTCTGTAAAACGCTCCAGTGTGAAAGCAGCCTAAGGCTGCATCTTCAGAATGCGCTGGCCGTGGGTTCTACTTTCTGCTCACTAATACGGACACCCTCTACAGCTCAAAAACGTTGGAGTTTTTGTGGGAACATTGAATAACACGGAGAGCTGAAAAAAAACGCTAAAAAAACGCGGCGGTAAAAACGTCTGTGTGTGTGTATGAGGCCTTACTGTTACGGTTTGCTCATTTTTATTGCGTAAACCTAAATATTCCCTTTTTTAGTTCATTTGAAAGCACCATTTACTTGCAAATTATACAAACATGTCAGATACAAACTAGTTATGATTGCAAAACATGACAAATGCCCTTTAGATATTAATGTGTTAATAATGGGTTATAGATTAGATTAGATTATATATTTATTATAATCTCTTACAAATAAATACAGATCAGTTACCTTTCGGCTCTATTGATAGAAATTGCCTAGTTTTTTTTTGGTGTACTGCATCCCCCCACAAGGTGATTGATACCAACTGTCATCAGAAACCAGGTTTTTATAATGGGCAATGTGTAGCATTTGATTAATCAAGAACATGGAGTCTTATTTTAGCCAAAGTCTATCACAGGCAATTTATAATTTTCTGTTTTTCTTAAGCATTCTGATTACCTTCACAAATATTTTAATATGTTAATATGTAATGTTTTATGTGCACATAGAGGGCCTATTTTCTTTAATCATAAGACGTGCCCTAGTGCTGATTAACTTGCAAGTTTGTTGAACAGAATAGATGCTTGACTCCAATTTAATATCTGAATGTATTATCTGAATGAAAAATCTTTTTTACATGGGGCAGTTTATTTGTAACTTCTGTTGCATGTAAAAAAAAAAAGAAATATAATTTTTCTTCAGATACCTGATTTCTGATATTTTATTATGGTTGGTTCAATAAATGGCTTTCTCGGTTATAAATATGACCTGCTGTTTTCTGCTTTACTCTTTATCTTATGTTCTAGGAATTTTGATAACTATTTAGAATAAGGTATGTCTAGCTAAGCTGTATAGTAATTAAGGCAAGTTAATATTGCAAGAAGGAATTGTGTCATAACTGAAAAATAACCTAACATATTAGCTTTAAATAGTCAGCAGAACTCATATTAACAGAGACTAGCTTTTATACAGTATGGTCATCAACAAAACTTATTTTCTAATGATTGAGTCCTCAGTTGCTGTTAAAAATGAAGTATAGGAAAACTGCTTAAATGGCAACTTACCCTTAGTACAGCACTGCTTTAATCATTTAGGATGTTCAGAAAGTACCGCATTGCATGATATTCTAAACTGTGGCTTAGGCGTAATACGCATTAGGCTCAATTCACAAAGCTTTTACTCAAATACTAAAAATCTTTATTTTACCCGTGACTGTAATATTCAAATCTCTTTGGACTCAGCTGAAAATAACTCACTTTTTTTTTTTTTAATAAGGATTAATAAGGATTCTTGGCCTAGTATATTTCGTAACTATAGCGGTTTGTGTCAAGTGTTTCAAATGAATGCAGTGCATCTCAGACAGGCCACTGACACCGACAGCTTCCATTTTTGAACATATGTAAATTAGCGTTCACAGTGATCATTTAAAACCTTTGTAGAAGTCAACCTTGCTAAGTACTTGGCAACAAGCAAATTAAAAATGTGTAAAAATCTTGTTATTGATCCTCTGTCGACATGTCCTTCCAAAAAAATGTTGTGTGCCTTTGTGAAAGCTTTCATCTCAAAGGCAAGTTTATGACCCTTGCAAAATGCTTTAGCAGTATTTTTCTGTCAACCTAAGCAGCTAAATCTGGTATTTTCTGTTAAGATATGCGCAAGCATATGTATGTAAAATTTCTGTGTCTTTATTTCTTTCCGCACCAACCTGGTTTGTGGTGGGGTTTTTTGATGGTTAAAATAACCGCTTTTTTATGATCTCAACAGATGTCGTGTAACAAGGGTGAAAACCAAGAGACCCAGAGAGAGAATTTTTTTCAAGTAAGTACTTTTTTGTATCGGAGTCAAATGCTCTACAGAGAATCAGATACAGTGTCATAAATCACGTGTAGTAAACTTAATTTAGAAATAACCGTGGCTTCAGTTAAGAGGAAATAATTTGTTCAAGAAGGGATCTAAAAATACTATAACAACTATAATAATAATAAACTGTGCAGTAGTGAGCTTGTCACCATTTCCTGATCGATGTAAGAACGGGACAGTTCAAGGCACTTATGTTAGGGGGGGAAATGATTATAAGGGTATATCTGTCATATGTGTTTAGCTCAGTGTGTTTCGACATGTTCTAGTCTTAGCTGACCATTGACACCTTGACTACCTTGATCCAGAACTAAAAATTCAACGGTGGATGGTCTTTGATGTATAAAACTGGACTATAGGGTGTTGGCCACTTTTGGTAGTTTCAGATGAGCTCTAACCTAGCAGGGTTTCACAACATGCATTTGTGTTCTTGGTTGAAATTCAGATTTAGGTTATCAGTCTTGTTACTTCTTTTAAACAAAAGTTATAATATAGTAAAATGGATCACTAGATCTATTGGGCTTTGACCAGATATCGCAATTGAATGCTTATCTTTTGTAAATAACAGTCAAAGGTAAATGAATTACTAATATTTCACTATTTTTTATTTTATCTACAAAATTAACCACTTAAGGACCGGAAGGATTTCCAGCTTTAGGACCGGAGCCCTTTTTGCGATTCGGCGCTGCGTTGCTTTAACTGACAATTGCGCGGTCGTGCGGCGTTGTACCCAAACGAAATTGGCGTCCTTTTTTTCCCACAAATAGAGCTTTCTTTTGGTGGTATTTGATCACCTCTGCGTCATTTCTGATCACCGCTATAAACAAAAGAAGAGCGACAATTTTGCAAAAAAACCCAAATTTCTTACTTTTTGCTAAAATACAAATCCAAAAAAAAAATATAAAAAAACATTTTTTTTCACCGTTTTTGGCCGATTTATATTCTTCATCATATTTGCGATAAAAAAAATCGCAATCGGCGTTTATTGATTGGTTTGCGCAAAAGTGGCCGCGTTTACGGATGATGAGAATTCATTTTTGGGGTTTTTATT
>BLSH010431951.1:157295-193485 GCA_018402905.1 Glandirana rugosa
TCCGATTTTTTGTGAAATTTCACCTCAAGATGCCAAAAAAAAAAAAAAAAAAAAAAAATTTAGGGTGGAACTCCACTTTAAAGTGTTTTTTAGCCTGAAAAATAAAAGTAATGCAACTGCCACATCGAATGAATAGTAAGATGTTATATATACAATTTTTGTAATTTGGTATAGTTATTCTTTAAAGTGTTAAACGTTGTTTACATTTTTTCATAGTTTAGACTAGAGTTGGAAAGGATTAAAATCCTTGCTGGATTATTTTTTGCTGTCCCTGTGCCATTGGAGAACTTCTTGTCCCAGAAACACAACACAACTTGAAAGAAAACTCCACAAATAAGGGGAATTTTCCTTTAGACAGTTGTCCCCAGAACCAATGTCCCCATTAGATGATTCCCCCTGCCTCCTTGCTATGAGAACAACATTAAGGCCCCTTTCACACGAGCGGCTGTTCTGCCATTGCTAAATGCAAGCCAGATACCAGACTCCAAAGCACAACGATTACTTGCATTTGTACATTCCGATTAGCCATGATTACGTGCAGCTACGTTTAGCTGCAGTGGAAACATTCTTGACATTTCTGAAGGGCTTCCTATTGAGTTTCTATGCTTGTTGCCATTGCTATCCATAGGTGACACAGTGCACTACTTTTACCTGCAGATACCTGCAGATACGTGCAGATAGCTGCATAACATCGTTCCTGAATGCATTCAAGTCACACTAAGTCCCTGTGAAAGGGGCCTTAAATGTTGGATTTCCTATAACTTTCTTGACAGTGGTCACCAGTACAAATAGAGGGTTGAGTCTCCCCAATGAAGACGAAGACTTTGCCTTCAGATACACTATAGGAACACAGCTCTAGGAGAATAGTTTTGTAGGTTTACATTGAGTAATGAGAAATCTTTGCTGATCATTTGATAGCATGTCACCAAAAGGTGAAACCAGTCAAGCTGCTTTTGATGGTTGATTTCTCTTAAATCTTTATCACTCTACAGGTTGGTTCTGTATGAATAGCTTTACCCTCTGTACACACAGATGTATATTATTATCTGCATTTTACCTTCAACTTCCCGAGTCCTTATGCACAGACTATTTGAAGGTTATTTCTAGACTGTGTGTATATGCTGAGTATACAGTGTTGATCAGAGAACATCCTTGAAGGTTATTTCTAGACTGTGTGTATATGCTGAGTATACAGTGTTGATCAGAGAACATCCTTTATCTCCAGGTAACCACCTTGCAAGCTATAAGAAGGGTAAATACCTACTGCATCATTAATCTGACTTGTCTGTCGTTTTTCTTTAATGGGCTGCTCTGTTGCTGTCTGGATTAAGATAAGCAGACTAGATGCTTCATTGACTTAGTCTACTGTCTGCATGCAGTTAACCTGATGCATCAGTGACTTTACTTTAACCTGGTTTACAGCTAAAGCATGTGGCCTATTAGTCATAAGGCTGTCAAATCCTTTTTCAATGTTTCAGGTAATGTTTATTTATCAGTATTATCCCATTGTCAAATTTCTTCTTCACAGGGTGCTGCGGCCATGGTAATGGAGAGTGTCATGTTCGCAATCTTGGCAGAGAGATCCCTTGGTCCCAAGCTGTATGGGATCTTGCCACAAGGACGTCTTGAAGAATTCATTCCAGTAAGCAGGGACAGATTTTTTTGGGGTCTTGCATTGTATGAATCAGCATTATGAAGTAGTGGAATGCCTGATTATGTAACTGCCATTGGCTTCTGATTCATCTTCTTGGTTTCTAATGAACAAGTGACAAAAACTGGCTGAATAGAAGCAGTCTGGATTCAGGAGTGGAATCTGTAGTCTGGGCAAAGAAATGCCAATTGTCTGACACCACTTTGCTTCATTGTGTCTCAAATATACCCACTTAATAGTGAACATATTTTAAGTCCTGCTAAATATATGAAGAGATATTTCCTTTGTAGGATCAGTAGACTTTTACTAAATTTCCAGGTACATAAAAAGATAAATGTATAAAGAAAAAAAAATATGTTTAAACTACACTGACTCTTGTTTCATCAGATTTTAAGGAAATACATGACATGTGTTGACCATAGAGCCCACCAGATGCTACATCTCATCTTCCCAGTTGCTTGCTATCAAATAGTGGAGGTTCTCTGATTTTGGCAACACCTCCACTTTTTTTCCAAGTTAAATCATACAGATGGTTGGCTAGAAACACTGACATATCATTGCATTCAGAATGGCTGATATAGGATTGGCTAGAATGTGTCAGCTGTAATTATGGTGTATTGATGCAAAAAATGGATGCTAAAACTAGAAGAAATAAGAATCCTGTACCTATAATCCAACAGATTATAGCTCCCTGGTTCCTGTTTATTGGCAGCAGATATATGATAAATGTGCTATTTAGTCAGTCTTTTTTGACAGAATAATCTTTAAAGCATAAATATGCCCAAGAACAAAAATGTAATATATTTCAGCTTACCAGTCCTTAGATGTAGTGGCTGCATTTGTTTTCTTTTTTAGGCTACTCATTTTTTTAAGCAAGGACAGAAAATACTAGTTTATCTTGCCAGAAATGAGGTGTCCTTATCCTCAAGTGATAAGGAGGTGAAAACTTATTTTATTAATCTTATTTGTATAAACTAATAATGCCATCACTCCCCATGTAATGGAGATTAACTGTTTAAAGTCCAGCCTGGCTGACAGCCTTGGCACTCCCCATTGATGCTGTGGAGGAGGTATCTTAGCCACCCAGGGACAGTGCATTATTTGCAGAATTATCAGATAAAAAAAGGAAAATGGGCTTAAAGACTAATGCAGTCATCACATATAGGGACTGGCACGTTTTAGTAAAAAAAGAGTTTGTTTTTAGGGTTTAAATAAGTGTGTGCCGCTCCAGATGAGATCATTAGGTAGATTGGACTCCACAATCATGCTAGCCCCGGCCCGTCTCCGTGGGATGCATATGTAAAGAAGTGGCTGCATACCAAGACAATGTGAGTCCGTTTATTACATAAATAGGTGAAAAAACTTTAGCCAAACATTCACAGTAGCACTAAAACAAATATCAGTAAATAAACAATTAAAAAATGTCCATAAAGTGATAACTCAAAAATCGGTAGTTCAAAAATGAAAAGTCCAATAGTGCATAGGGTAGATAATCAACATAAGGTGATCTTCACACAAGGGAAAGGTCCTCCACCAGTGTACTGGAAATACACATCCTTAAGGAAAGAGGCTTACCAGCTGCCATACAAGATTAGGCATAATCTCTCCATACATGTCTCATCGACTGCCCGATGTCCCAGCATCAATGTCAGCCTCGATCCATATATAGGAATAAATACAAAATAGCCTCCGATAGTGTAAAATCACTTAAACCCAAACTTATTCCAAAAGTATTGCTCTTACATCAAACTTCATCTTGAAATATGCATAGATTATACGTTACTGGTTCCGTTCGTGTGCCCTTTGTGCCGCCAGTGATGTTCCCTGGTATGCACAGCCGACCCCACGTTCGGTTCCTTACTGCTATTGCCGTGTAGCCACGTCCTCTGACACGTTTCGTCACTTCCGACTTCGTCACACAGGGGGTGGCTATACGGCACGGCAATAGGGTTTTATGTACTCATCTCCACCCCTGTATTGAGCTCAGTGTGCTCATAATTTGCATATGTCTGCTTTCCCATCAATCACTCCACGGCTCGTCTATCCCTGCTGCAGGCTTATCGACGTCCTAGAGCACCAACTGTGCTATTAACCCTTCCCACGCTAACTTTATCCATAAGCCTCATTAACCCTTTGGGCTCTGGGCCAAAATCAATTTGTTATCATAGCGCATATTTGGGTTGAGTGTTAAACATACACATAACTCAATTTCGGTCAGAGATAAGGTACAATTAAATTAAACAAAATCCCAAGACAATGTGAGTCCGTTTATTACATAAATAGGTGAAGAAACTTTAGCCAAACATTCACAGTAGCACTTAAACAAATATCAGTGAATAAACAATTCAAAAATGTCCATAAAGTGATAACTCAAAAATAGGTAGTTCAAAAATGAAAAGTCCAATAGTGCATAGGGTAGATAATCAACTTAAGGTGATCTTCACACAAGGGAAAGGTCCTCCACCAGTGTACTGGAAATACACACCCTTAAGGAAAGAGGCTTACCAGCTGCCATACAAGATTAGGCATAATCTCTCCATACATGTCTCATCGACTGCCCAATGTCCCAGCATCAATGTCAGCCTCGATCCATATATAGGAATAAATAGAAAATAGCATCCGATAGTGTAAAATCACTTAAACCCAAATTTATTCCAAAAGTATTGCTCTTACATCAAACTTCATCTTGAAATATGCATAGATTATACGTTACTGGTACCGTTTGTGTCCTTTGTGCCACAAGCAATGTTCCCTGGTATGCACAGCCGACCCCATGTTTTGTTCCTCACTCCTATTGCCGTGTAGCCACGTCCCCTAACGTGTTTCGTCACTTCTGACTTCGTCACAGAGGGGGTGGCTACACGGCACAGCAATAGGGTTTATGTACTCATCTTCGCCCCTGTATTGAGCTCAGTGTGCTCATAATTTGCATATGTCTGCTTTCCCATCAATCACTCCGCGGCTCGTCTATCCCTGCTGCGGGCTTACCAACGTCCGAGAGCACCAACTGTGCTATTAACCCTTCCCACGCTAAGTTTATCCATATGCCACATTAACCTTTTGGGCTCTGGGTCAAAATCAATTTGTTATCATAGCGCATATTTGGGTTGAGTGTTAAACATACACATAACTCTTAATTTCGGGCGGAGATAAGGTACAATTAAATTAAACAAAAGGTGAAAGTTTTTTCACCTATTCATGTATTTATTGTGTTACTAAGTAGCATCTGTTGCTTTCTCACTATTGCTCAGTGGCTTTGTATATGATTGAGTCGGTTTATTGCAACATCTCAAAAGTGCAACATTAATTGCCACAGGACAGTAGCAAATACAGAGGCTAACACGTTTCACACAATTATACTGTGCTAACTCATAACCTGTCCTGTATTGATTATTGTTGCACTTTTGGGATGTTGCAATAAACGGACTCACATTGTCATGGTGTGCAGCCACTTCTTCTTTACATATGTCGTTGCTTTTAATGGATTCTTAATAAAGACACGGATTTTACACGCTGGAAGTGCCACCATCTCTCCTTATTTTGCATTGTGAATTTGGTTGTGGACCAGGCAGCATCTGGCTTTATATAGTGGCATGGGATTTCAAGGGTCACCTTATGAGCGGTGCGCTCCCTCTGTATTCTCCCTAACAAACATGTTATACTTTCCTGCACTGTGCAAGGGTATTACGCAGAGGGTCACTTTGCCTCCTTTTCTGGAGGCAAGGTGGCGCTGTCAACACGTCCTCTTTTTTGAGTGCCCCCATAGCAAGCTGTGTGATATGGGGGCATTTTATGGGCATGCTTCCAAGCCGGGCTGTGTGTGTGCATAGACACACACACAGTGCAACTTGGCCCTGCCCCCTACTCTCTGTTCACAAGATTTGAGTGACAGCAGCAGGAGCCAATGGCTCCGTCTGCTGCCTCTGTGTCCTCATTGCTGCAGACGGGAGCAGTGCTGGATTGAAAGAGGAGACAGGTACGTATTTGGGGAGGGGAGAGGGGAAATGATCACAGAAGCTTTTTTACCTCAATGTAGAGAATGCATTAAGGTGAAAAAAGCTTTTGGCCTTTAGAACTACTTTAACTAATCTTGTCAAAATTGACAAGCCATTGTGAATACATGTGGACAGTCCAGACTTATAGCAGAACTGAACCCACGATTTGATTTTCCCAAAACAATTAACATTCAAGGCATGCCTTAGATAATAACTGGTACTTTCACTAGTGTGCTTATGTCAGCTCTCAACCGCACTGTCAAGTCAAACAGAGGCAAAGATGGCAGCTTCCTTGGTTGTAAAGGATAGGAGGGTTTAGTTCCACTCTATTACATGTTTTGCTTTTGAGAGAAAAATTTAATTTACTTCTTCAGGGTTAATCTCTCTCTCAACATTGAGTGCATAATTTGAATATGGACAGCTGAACATTTTGTGGATCTTTAAATGCAAAATATTTAAAGTAGTATACGGCAGGGAGGCAAAAAGATATATAGTCAGTGGTAAGCATTCAAAGGCTCTAGCCTATTCAAAAGCTTTTAGTTACTGAAGTTTTTGTCTTTACTACATGCAAGCAGTTTAACCAGTTCAAACATTTTTTTAATTTTTCTCCTAGAGAATTAGAAACTGACCATGGGAAGAAGAGATTGTGTATGTAATAGAAAAGCAATATAAGCAGCAAATGCAGTAATAAAAGTAGTAGGATACCTAAAACTATAAAGACCTAGATTTGAGATTTAATGTTTGCGCCTAAATAAAAATATGAATAAATAAGCCTGCTATTGTTTTAGTAATAACAGTTTCCTTCTTTTATAGAGTCGAAAGCTTGAGACTGATGAGTTACGTTTGCCAGAGATATCTGCTGAAATAGCTGAGAAAATGGCTCGATTTCATGGAATGAGCATGCCGTTCAACAAGGAACCCAAGTGGCTCTTTGGGACAATGGAGAAGTGGGTTGATATTCCTCTTTTCTATTTCTTCTCTTGTTTTCTACTATTTTAATAGATTGTGTTATCTCTTGGATTTATTTGATTTCTGTGATGATCCTGGAAAATGTAATTATTTTGAACATAGCATTTTTGGGTTCAGCTAAAGCAATTTATTAAAATAACCTTATTTCAGACCTTATACCGTCTGTGTTTCATTCCAGACCACCACAATGCTCCTGCACCTCAAACTTCTTTTTTTAAATTCTTTAAGAAAATTGGAGCATAATGGCCCCGTTCGCCAAAAGGCAATGATATTGCATTGTGGGAGGTGAAGTGAGCCTACGTTCAGGAGAAAACAGTCAGTATGTGATTTCTGGTGGGTCAGGAGAGCTGACGCCTTAAAGCAGCTTTTCCCAACCTTTCTAGCCTAGAGAAACCCCTAACATCAATGTCAGGCCTTGGGGAACCCTTATGAAAATCCATTCATAAGGAGTAAACGGGAATAAATGCCCCTTACATTAGTGGTAGGTAGGAAGAATGCTCTCTTTATAGGGTGTTCAGTTGGCCACCATTATAGACAGCTAAAAAAAATCACTGGTGTTATGGTGTTGGCTTTGCCAAGTGGCATTGATCCTACAGTTATGCAGGCACCATCAAATGGGAGGTTAGTCAGCCAGAGTTCAAGGGAGCCCTGGAAACCGCTGGAGGAACCCTAGGGGGAGAATGGTTGCCTTAAAGTGTTTGTGCATATATATGCAGGCTGGCTTACACCAATTTTTCCTTCATAAAACAGTTTTGTATTAGAGCAGGATCACAGTTAGTGGGTCTCCTGATATCAACAGCTTTCATTATCAGTAGGGATACAAGCTTTCTGCTGTGGTATGTTAATTTGGGAAAATAGGGATGTATGGGTAGTGGTAAACCCATAAAATTTAACCTTGGAAACGTGAATGACAGTTTCACCAGTTTTGCATTTTGAGAGTTTATTCATATAATTTACATTACATTTAGCATAGCATGCTCATTTACTTGACTTTTTTTTAGGTACTTAAAGCAAGTCTTGAAAATCAAATTCACTAGAGACACTCATATCAAGAAACTCAATAAGTTTTTAAGCTACAATCTCCCCAAAGAAATGGAGACCCTGAGGTAAGGCCTGTTCTGATACTAGTCTCGTTTGTTACAGATTTTTTATAAATAGCATCTGAGCATTAAAAAGTCATGCAGTCCTGTAGATCTGTTAAATTACAGGCATAGAGATAAAGAGGATATAGCTAGAGAAATTCATGTCTGCATTAACATATAGTAAACCATTTTCCAACAGGGCATTATCATGGACTTTGCTGTGTAGGCTTGAAAATGTACTCCTGGGTCCCACACTCTGCTTTTTGGGTTCCTTTTGGAACTAAAATGTTAGATATAAGCTGGAGTTTATTGACTTACAAAAATGTTATAATAAAGTGTGAGCAGGCAGAATAAAAACAGACAGAATGAAAATGTTCAGAGTTGGGTGTTTTTATCCTTCTTAAAGTCCCCTCTTCACTGTGTTTTTATTATATACTTAACTAAAATAGTTTCTTGGCAATCTTCATTGTGCTTCACAGCAAATATTTAATATCTTCCCACTTCTGCACCTCGTCCATGATGCACTCATGGACCACATTCCATTCACTTCAACAGCTGAGCAAGTCGCAATACAGACTTTCCATTGAAATGAATAGAGGGCAGGCGGTACAGAAGTTTTGAAGAGTTACTGTGAGGAAACAGGCAGGCCATGCAGGGAGCAGCTTTAGTGGGAAGTATATTACAAAATCACTGGGGCAGGGGAGTACACCCTAACAAAAGTAAATGCACGAAAAGTGTACATGCCATTTAGGTCTGTCTGTTAGAAATAATGTCTATTGTACAATTAGTTATGCTGAAAGAAAAATATTTTGTGCATGTATGATGTTAATTTGTGGAATACATGAAAATGTAAATGTTGTAATAGATAAATATCCGTAAGAATATTCACAGCATAATTGTGCTCTCCTAAATCAGTGAGAATGTAAAAGCATGGTCTTCAATGTCCTTCTTTTTTTTTTCTTTTGTAGGTCTTTGCTGGAATCAACCCCATCACCCGTTGTATTCTGTCACAATGACTGTCAGGAAGGTAAGACTAAAGCTGTCCATACATTAATTATTAAAATTTAAAAAAAAAGAGCCCGTTCCCCCATCCACAAATTTGATGTGCTGTGTTGTGTTCTGACGGCGGTAAGACTTCCTTGTTGCTGGAATATACTGATCAGTGCTGCAGGCGATAGCACTGAACATTCTGGAAAAAACAGACACGTTGGTTGTCAATCAGTAGATAGACGTCAATCAGTAGATAGATTTCTGTACAACCAAGCCTGCTCATACCTGGATGGAAATGTGTCTGGTTCCTGCTGAAATAGGCTGGGTTCACACATGTCCGGCTGTGGTTTGCAATGCAGCATTGCACAGCGGTAGTCTTAGCTTTTACAGCATTGACTACTTATAGTCTCTTATTGACTAACAATTCTCTCACAAAAACAATGAGTGGCGTGCAACAGGGAGTGGTAGTTGAAGTCTACAGATAATCCAACAAGCCTTTCTGATTGCTACAATGCAACAATCAGTGCTCATATACTTGCCTTTGTACTATTGACTGTGAAACTTCAACTTTGCTAATGAAGGCTTCACAATCCAATGTAATTGTTCATTGTGACCTACTGAGGAATTGCTTTGCCTTGCTTGTTCTTGCAGGTAACGTCCTATTACTGGACGGAAGAGAGAATTCTGAAAAACAGAAGCTTATGCTTATAGACTTTGAATACAGCAGCTACAATTACAGGTAGGATATAACATAATGTATGCGTTGAGTAGCTTCTTTAACCCCTTCCTTACCGGGCACTTAAACCCCCCTCCTGCCCAGACCAATTTTTGGCTTTCAGCGCTGTCGCATTTTGAATGACAATTGCACGGTCGTGCGATGTTGTACCCAAATAAATTTTGCGTCCTTTTTTTCCCACAAATAGAGCTTTCTTTTGGTGGTATTTGATCACCTCTGCGTCATTTCTGATCGCCGCTATAAACAAAAAATGAGCGTCAATTTTGCAAAAAAGAACAATAATTTTTACTTTTTGCTAAAGTACAAATCCATTAAAAAAAATTATTCATCAGTTTTGACCGATATATATTCTTCTACATATTTTTTGGTAAAAAAAAAAAAAAAAAAAATCGCAATCGGCGTATATTGATTAGTTTGCGCAAAAGTTATCGCATCTACAAACTGGGAATTGATTTATGGCGTTTTTATTATTTTTTTTATTTTACTAGTAATGGCGGCGATCTGCGATTTTTAGCGGGACTGCGATATTGCCGCAGAAATGACGGACACTTTTTTACACATTTTTGGGACCAATGACATTTATACAGCGATCAGAAATTTAAATGTCCACTGATTACTGTGTAAATGTCATTGGCAGTGAAGGGGTTAACCTGCAGGGGGCAGTGAAGGGGTTAAATACGTTCCCTGGGTGTGTTCTAACTGTGGGGGGGTGGGGTTGACAGGGACATGACAGATCTAACTGATCCCAGTGACAGGGATCAGTAGATCTGGCATGCCCCCCCTCACAGAACGGGGAACCGCCGTGTTTACAACGGCGGTTCCCCTTTCTGAGGCTCCTGAAGGAGATCGGCGGGTCCGGGCGGACATCGAGTCCGCCCGAGCCACGGGCACGCTCGCGCAGCGTGTGGCGCGCGCGTGCGCGCGCCGCTGCTGCCACTAGGGGGCGCGCGAGGAGCGTGCACAGGGGATGACGTCCATGGACGTCGTCCCGGCATTCCAGATCCGCGCTGGAGCCGTACTATGGCAATAGCGCGGATCTGGAGTGGTTAAAGATGGGTTGGATTTTCACACAATTTGTTTACAACTTTAGTCCTACTCTTATTTTCCCTAAGAGTTTTATGGACTTTTTTGGCCAACATTATTTTAGATTTTATTGCTTATTGTATAAGAAGAAGAAGACAATGACAGTATTTCACAGAAGAGGAGATTACGATCAGCGGGCTCATATATACTGTATGCTCTCAAAGACACATTTTAAACCAAAGAACTAAAATATAGTATATTACAGCTTACCAGTCCTTAGATGTCTTGGCTATATTTGTTTTCTTATTTTCAGACGTCATTCTGTTTTCAACTGGTAATCCTGCCAGTAACACACTTCCTGTCCTGGGGTAACAACATTCATTCAGTGTATTATATTCATGAAGGAGCAGTGTTTTTTGACTAAAGATAGGAGGTGTTAGACTACAGAAAGCCACCTCTTTCCTCAACCACATAGAATGGGGTGGTGGTGGTGGTCTATAGTTTGAATTGGCCACGGATCATAACACTGCAGTGAGCACAGTAAATTGTCAGCTCACTGGATATATAGCAGGATCAGTGGGTGTTTCTGTACTCTTCAAACACATATGTCAACTCTTTTAATGCTATTCTGAACAGAAGATAAGATGATTTCAATGTTGGGGCTTACATACACATCAACTTTAAATTTAAATTTGGGCAATGTGACTGAGCCCTAAGAAATAACACAAACTATATATACACTATATTGTCAAAAGTATTGGGACACCTGCCTTTACATGCACCTGAACTTTAATAGCATCCCAGTCTTAGTCCGTAGGGTTCAATATTGAGTTGGCCCACCCTTTGCAGCTATAATAGTAGTCAAGTTCCCTCACCCCAAACTCACTCATTCATGTGTTTATGGACCTTGCTTTGTGCACTGGTGCGCAGTCATGTTAGAACAGGAAGGGGCCATCCCCAAACTGTTCCCACAAAGTTGGGAGCATTAAATTGTCCAAAATGTCTTGGTATGCTGAAGCCTTAAGAGTTCCCTTCACTGGAACTAAGGGGCCAAGGCCAACTCCTGAAAAACACCCCTACACCATAATCGCCCCCCACCCCCCACCAAATTATTTGGACCAGTACACAAAGAAAGTTCCATAAAGACACGGATGATCGAATTTGGGGCAGAGGAACTTAACTGGCGTGCACAGTAATGTCCTCAGCCCGATAGAACACTTTTGGGATGAATTAGAGCAGAGACTGTGAGCCAGTCCTTCTTGTCCACATCAGTGCCTGACCTCACAAATGCAGTCCTGGAAGAATGGTCAAACATTCCCATAGACACTCCTAAACCTTGTGGACAGCCTTCCCAGAAGAGTTGAAGCTGTTTTTAAAGTTCATGTGCGTGTAAAGACAGGTGTCCCAATACTTTTGACAATATAGCGTGTGTTACTTTGCAGCACACAAAGAATCATTCACATCAGTTTCTAATGATGATAAGGTTAAAGGTAGGCTCTGCTGTAAGCCGCTTAGTTTTGTGATCATCTGTTGTGTAGCATAAAGCCTGGTATACACATATCAGATTACAGATACGCATGTTTGTCATCTTGAAAGGATTATAAACTGTTAACATGCTGGATCAGCAAACATATAAACCTGCAGCTGTTGATTTGTCATTGCATGGACATGACCTCAATCCTAAAACTGTATTTATACTTAGAGTTGTCGCTTAACACGATTCTCTTCCTCCAGGGGTTTTGATATCGGTAATCACTTCTGTGAATGGATGTATGATTACACCTATGAGAAGTTTCCGTTCTTCAAAGCCAGTTTCTCAAATTATCCCTCAAAGAAACAACAGGTATTGGCTTAATTTGATATGTAAATTCTCTAAATAACGTTAAGCTACCTCAGCTGAGATGAGTTTTTTATCATTTAGTTTTATTATCTCTTTCAACTGATTTTCCAAACAATAACCTCCTTATCATTTGGGAAAATAAACTATAAGCCGCACAGTTGGCTCTTTCATGAACTTCGACCACTGATGTCATTAACAGGGCAATATTTAATTATTTGGAAGGAGGACAGAAGTTGGATTTTTGGTCATATCAGGTGAAATATTCTGTCTATATTGAGCCCCGGTCCTCGGCCAAGTGGGTCTACAGCTGTTGCATGAAAATCCCAGTCAATCTGCAGCCTGTGTACCATGGCATGATGGCAGCTGCACGTCCAGTAGTTCTCTTGAAATACTTCATATTTTGCAGCTGACTGCTCTTGTGTGTCTGAATATTACCAGAGTTGTTTGTCTGACAGCCTTTTGGTGTTCTTCTGTCTTTCAGCTCCACTTCATTTCCAGCTACATAGCAGAGTTTCAGCCTGGGTTTGGGAACCTGAGCAATGAAGAAAGAAGTAAAATTGAGAATGAAATGTTAACTGAAGTTAACAGGTTAGTGAAGTTAGACTTTATAGTTCATGTTTTTTTTCCCTCACTGCACCTTAGTATTGTGTAAGTAAAGCTGGCCATAGATTATTATAATTTTTTTTTTTCATTTCATCAGCCAGCCAACTGATCAATAGAAAACAAATGGATTCCCCCTTTCCTCGTTTAAAGTGGTTTGAAGCAATCCACGCTTTGTCGTATTCAGACAGCGGGATTCCTCCGCTGCCAGAATACACTGATAAGCTCCGCAGCACAAATTTTCCAACAGAAGCTGATCACTAGGTCAGCTCCTCTCGAATGGGAACTGCCATTGTCAGATTGAAATTCCTGCTGAACTTGCTAAATTCCAATCCAGCTATGGCCAACTTAAAAGATAACTTTTTTTTCGGCAAAAGTGCAATAGTTCACTCATGTACTGAGATACCCCATACCTCCTGACGTAGGAGTCTTTGTTCACTCCACCTATGGCATGGACAGATATATAGGAAACAGGAGCTAGATGCTCTTCTGCTACCGATATCAATGTGAACTTTAAATCATTCCATTTCAAGATAAATATTTCCCTTTTTTAAGGACCATTGTTTCTTGTACATCTGAGATAAGTGCAATAAAGTGCATATTCTTGTGAACATTGTGCATATAGTCAAACTTTTAAGTACACAAAGCCTTCTAGAGTCAGAGAGGATTTTTTTGCCCTGAAACAAAGTGGTCATAGTTGGCCGTTTCTTTTGTTTTATTTTTTGTTTTCCCCTGGGGCAAAACTTCTGGAGTTTGAGAAGGTAACTTGATGGACATATTTTAAACCCTTAAATAACTTTTTAATGGTATAGTAACATAAGTAGTTTAAAGCTAAACTCCAGGCAAACCTCTAAAAACAATTTGGCCTCCAGTGCACTCTTCAGCAGAAGTAGCTGAATTGCTGCCATTGTATTGCAGTGTCCTCACCACATGAGCTAGTGCATAATATTTCAAGAATTCTGGCTGAAGAGCAATGAGAAATGTAAGACACATTGATTAAGCGTAAAGATTTTTGCAGATAATAAAATCCTCATTTCATTTTCCTTATGTTCTTTAGTGGTATCTTTTTTTTCATGGGCATCTTTAACACCACAGGAAGTGATAGTAGAAAGTGATTTCCTATAATCTTTTAACTTGTATTCAATGTTTTGCTTCTGCTTCTAACTTAGGTTTGCCCTTGCATCGCATTTCTTTTGGGGCCTCTGGTCTATTATACAGGCAAAAATCTCTTCAATTGAATTTGGTTATATGGTAAGTAATACTTTTAGATCATTTATTTTGTTTGCACACTGCGGAATCATGCAGTATCTTGGATGTGATGTTAGCAGCCCCAGTAGACTTGGAGCTGTCACTTAATGACACTCCTATAGTATTCTTTTTTTTTTTTCTCCTTTCTGGAAGGTATATATGGAAAGATGTTATGGTAGGAGGTGAGGGGTGAAGATACTATGCCAGCACAGACACACTCCTACAAGAGTGAGGCCTACATGCAAGGAGAGAAAAAGCTGTCCTAGGGAACTGACTCTTCCCAAAGAAGTTACTTTTTCTTTTAGGGCCAGTTCACACCACATACAGTCCAGTGCTTTTTTTTTTCTGCATCAAAAACGCATGGAAAGTAGGTTATATGGTTTACAATGGCATAGATTACACCAGTGCAGTCAGTTCCAGTGCTTTCCAGTTCCAGTTCAGTAGTGTAGGTAGATGTATCTCTGATGGGCTACTGTCAGCATTTGGTTTAGACTAAAAAGCTACCAATTGGCAATCCAAAATCTTTCATAACAGAAAAGGAATGATTGGTTTATTGTGAATACATTAGTGTCCAGTTTTATCACAGTGAAAAAGAAAATAAATAGTGGGTACAGCAAGGCTTTCAGACATTAATGGGAAGCCTGTACATACCGTCGAACAACTTTAATACTCTTTAGAGGAAATGGCCATATATTCTTAGTGACTCAAAGTATCAAAAATATCCCAGACAACAAGGATAACTTGCTACAAATTTGTGGCAGTGTTGAATTGTAAGTCTTGTTAAAGTGGTTGTCAAGCCTTGACAAACACTTTAACCCACAGGTAAGCCTATAATAAGGCTTACCTGTAGATTCCCTGCATATCTCCTAAACCTGCATAGTGTACTCGCACGTGCCCATGTCATCGGGCACATGCGCAGTGAAGAAGCAGCCTCCGTGCCGTTTCTTCACTGAGATCATGCCGTGATTGGCGGCTCCCACGTGCATGGGCTGGAGTTACGTCACGTGACTCCGGCCAGCCTCAGAGCCGGAGTCCGCGGCCATGGAAGGAAGAGGGGCAGAAGATGGACGCGGCCTGGAGCAGGGACATTGTGGGACATTGCGGGATTCCAATGCAGGTAAGTACCACATAATGGGCTAATATGCGATGCATACTAGCCCATTATGCTTTTACATTGCAGGGTGATAACTCCATCAGGGTTTACTTCCTCTTTAACCTGCTGCACATTTTCACTGGCAAGTTGTACACTTGCAGAGCACTTGAATCACAAGTTCTAGTTAACACTTTTCCATTTTGTAGCAAGTTTGCATGTCAAGTCTCTAGCAAGAGCAAAGTTGCAGTGGTGAGTCTACAGCAAGAGCTCTGCAAGTCACGGTGACCCCTGTGGTGGGATGACTATTGCACAACATAACTGAACCCGAACTTGCAGCAGACTTGTAGAATGCCTGCAAAGAAAGTTGGTCTGGAGTCGTGCAAGTCTAGCAATACCTTAGCAAGTCATTTTCAAACTTGCAACTCAATTACTTGCTATCTGTGATTGGATCACCACAATATCCAGGCAATGAGTATTTTCAGAGGTCAGCTTTGGCAGCCCCTAACACAGTATATACCCTCAGTATTTCTGCTGGTAAACAGAAATTTTCAGCTAAGTGTGGTGTCTTTGCTAACATGTGTATGACCACCTCTTGTGTTGTGCTACAGCACTTATTACTTTGCAGAGTGGGCATGGTGAGGAAGATGAGTGTTTGTTTTATTTCTTTTGATTTACATATAATAGTACCGAGTATTACCAGGGATGGAGGTAATATCTTTAAATGCAACACATACCAAGATGCGATACAGAGAATGTTGAAGTGGTTATCTTACACATGTATTGTTTAAGTAATCATTTTACATGATTTTTTTAAGGACTATGCTACAGCAAGATTTGATGCCTACTTCCTGCAGAAGAAGAAGCTTGGACTGTAGTTCCATTCTGCATGGACAACTGTCTGGATGTTCTCCCATCTCTATTGTTACTGCTGTTAATATCTTGAGGGGACTTTATCGGTGTCAGAACTATGCATTGTATATAGCAACCAGTTAGACTCTCCCTTTCATTCTTTCTATGCAGGTCAGAAAATGAAACCGGTTCTGGTTGCTTTGCTCAGCAAAGTTCTTAATTCAAACACATTTTCTAATGTTCTTTAGGACATTTCTTGTAAGATGAATGTAATATAACTGTGAAAGTTTACAGAGTTTAGTTTCTGCAATGATGGAGTAAAGTCGTTTTCTTTTGTGTCAAAACTGTACAGATACCTCCATTCTGGGGAGATCACCATTTTGCTCCTGGATCACATATGAGAATGCAACCTATCTGTATTGAAAACTGCAATATATGGTGAATACTACGAGCACAGCATGCAGACTCCACATGAAAAAGAAAAAGTTATTTTCATTTGTGGGGAGAGCAGTTGTGCTCTTATCCAATCAGAGAGATTTATGTTGTCTAATTATTATTACCTAGGGTAATGGAAAAATTCTCTAACCATTCATATTTAATTGTCCTGATACCTCTCTAGTGATTGGTAAAGTTTTATGGCTTTTATGCTGCATTTTGCACATGCTTCTCATGCACACAAATTTAGGATTAATTAGGCATGATAAATTTAGAAAGTATGTTTATCTGATTGGAGGTGATCACTTCTCCATAGAGCTCCATACTGTTCAGGTATAGTGCTTTTCAGTGTATTGTTTGTACACTGAAGTACTTCTATCAGAGAAACTCCAGTTTTGTTGGGAAAAAACCCTCCAAGTCAACTATTTACATAGCAGACTGTAGCATGCATTGTGCAATCCTCTGGAGTTAGGGCCAAACTAATGCAATCATTGATATTGTTTCAAAAGAGTGTGCTAAGTGGGAGATTCTGCCTAATTTGATCACATTCAAATCCCCAGTGTTAACTCGTTTTTCATATGACATTATCAAATAGATGGGTTATGTATTCTCATAATTGTAAACCAGCTCAAAATAATTTGCAACCCTGATCTAAAACCAAGTTGGTAATGTGAAGTGGTTTCTTATTGTAATTGTAAATATTGTATAATGTTTTTTAAAGGTGTGATATGAATTTCAAAATTTAAAAATGTTTTTCTGATTTGGGCTTTTACACTTAAGAGAGTTTTTACTCACATTCCAGTAAGCAGAATAACTAGTTAACACATACAGTTTCTTGCTTATTACACTAGACCAATGTTGGGCAAGTCTTCAAACGCATTTCACTTCAAATGCAATTTCAATAAGCTAATGCCCAAACTGACGTACATGTTTGCAGTGTTTGGGGAGAACCGTATAGATGAGTTTTTATATTCAACCAAAGGCACTTGGGCTGAACACTACTTTCATGCACAAAGGAAAGGTGTCATTGCCTACAGCAACCAGCCACATTGTCATACATTTCATTGCAAGAAAAAAAAGTACAATATCAATGCAAATGCAACACCGTCACAATCATTTTTTATGTATAATACGCAATTGACATTCTGTAGTGTAGAGACAATGTTATTCTTGTATGCACTGCACTGATCTGGATTTACATTTTGTTTATAGCTTTGCTATCCTTTATGATCTGATTCAGCTATTTGTTACCCACTTCAATATTTCAGTTCTTGTATTCCCAGCCATGAAAGTTGAACGTCAGGACTTGGTTAACCTATTGCTCAATTTAACAGCAAGTTAAGCAAAAATGTAAGCATGTGAAAGAGAATTCTACCCTAACACTGCTGAGTTATTAGGGTCATGGTCTCGTGTCAGGACGTGTATGGCGTTACAGCCTAAGGCTACATGAAATATTTAATTTTAGTACACTAGGCTAGTTTATGTTGATCCTAGTGTTGGCTTAAGCAAAGATTTTTTTAAGATGGTCGTTCTTAGCTCATGGCCAATAATGTTTTATTTGGATTTATTTCTTTAGCAGCTTAAACATTATGCATTATGACACCTTTAGCCATTATCCATCCATTTTGCTTTCTAAAAACACTAAGGTTGCCAGATGCTTGCAGAATATATGTATCTTTGGTATGTATTCATCCTACAATGCAAGCTGTAAAAGGAAAATAGGACATCTAGGAGATGTGTATTTTATGTATTGAAAGCAATATATATTGCTGTATCAAATTTCTCTGACAAATGCTGGCAGATCAAGTACATTAAAAAATCCAGTATCTGCCAGTCATTTAATTGTTAAACCCTTTGTGATTATTGAAGACGTTTTGCTGTATTTTAGGTGATTTTTAGACAGATTATTGTTTTTATGTGTCAGTACCTAAGCAGATAAAACTATTAGAAGTCCTACTCCTAGAAAAAAAGCTTGAATGCCTGTTTTTTACTGTCCCCGCAACTACATGTGTAATCCAGCCCTTGGTGTGACTGACATCTTCTCTACATATGCCAGGTTTGCATTATTCGGTTGCAAATGATGCTATCGTCAACAAAAGGCTCTTACGTTGTAATTAAAAATGTCACTTGTAGTCGTTAAAGGGTAACGTCACTCTCTCAATCAACGTTGACTATTTTTAATCCTTATGCTGCTGGCATTAGTAAATGGATAGGAATGTATATAATATTTGCTTGTTATAAACTTTTTTTTTACATTTCTTCAGTTACATCTTGATTTCCATGCCTAGGCAAATGATGTCATACATAGGAGAGGAGGGGCTTTCTCAGGCAAGCACACCCTCTCCTGCTTGCATGCCTGAGCTAATGGCAGATGGATTCCAGGAAGTAAAAACTATGTGAATCATATGCCTATACTCAAGATGGCCACAGCTAGAAATGCTAGGGGGGTGGTTTTCAAAGTGATTTCTCAGCAAAAGAAAGCATGGAGACATGGATGGATGGACAAGTTTGCTTTGACTATTGAAAATGAATTTAAATAGCATTTTTGGTTTGTGTTGCTCAGATGAAGTGTAGTTCCTCTTTAAGCAGGCACTAGTTGCAATCTTTATTTACTTAGCCCTGCCACTGTAATACATTTTCCAAGAGTTTTCATTTTTCTTGTAAGCACCATTTAAAGTACATTTTCTTTTGATAAAATCACTGTGCATCTGTAGTAACCATTTGTAATATGTGCCATCATAAATGCTTTTAAAGCAAACTTAAATATTTCTCCTGTTATTTAATAAGCACTAGAAGGAAAACCCATCTTTAAAATGGTTTACTTCACTGCCAAATGGGAGATGACGAATACTTAAGGAAAGAAAATGTTATACTGTGATCTGCAAAAAGATCACTGCCATGGCTTGTGCTATGCTGGACCTGACACAAGTTAGGTTGATGTGCAGTATATCAGTATTACATGGCCCAGGCAAAACATCCTTCTTTTCTTGTATGTGTATATAAAATAATGGAAACAATATTTGTAAGCTCATTATTCTTTGCTTGATAATCATTTTATAATGAATCTTGTAGTGGGTTTTTTTATGATCTAATTACACTAATACTGTGTATTAATATTAACTAAGTGAACTAAATGGAAAATGTGTATAATATCCTCAATAGGGACATTAAACACAATTTAGGAGTAGTGCTACAGTGTGACTCCAATTTACCATTAACTGTGATTGTAAAATTATATATTGCAAACATTGCCTCTCTGCATAGAATGATTTGTGCATTCACCAGTCAGTGTATATGCTTTGCTTAAATTTAAATTTTAGTCTACACAGGACTGAGTCATGTAGTAGGCTTGGCCCCTGCTACATCCCGCTGCCTACTTGGAAGTATTTCCTTAGGCTATTTAGCAGTGCTGAAGACTGCAGAGTTAATTATGTAAACTTTAACCTTTCCTGGTAGAAACCTGAAGGCTGCTAAGCTTTTTTTTGTCTTCTCTTGACAAAGTCATCTGATCATTAAACTGAACTGGCTTTTACCGCCATCTGATCCCCATGACTAAGCTCCGGAGGCGAAGTGTGGCCTGGTTAGAGTCAACGCTGACGTGGCCACTCCATCCATCTCTGTAGGACACCTTTTCTTCCTTGAACTTTAGCGCCTTCTGTGTTGCTGACCTGGAACAAGTATTGTGGATAAGGATAAAATATGTGAACTCATAGGTGAATCGGTGTACTAAAGCAAGTGAGAGTTAGCATCACGGCCAGTAAAGTTGTTCTAACACAGACATCTAAAATGGCAGCTCTTGTGTTTCTTTCAGGAAAGGTTTCCTTTATGCAAAGGTTGAATTGCTGCATTTTGAGTAGTATGATTAACATCCCTAGATCAATCAGTGAATCATGTCTATATTATACAATGGCGTGGGGTTACACTTTAGCATTCCTTCTGTAAAGCACATATTAGGGGACCTTTGTTAGAATGGTTTTGCTTGTAACTATAGAAGGATAATTCTTGTTGTGAATGGAGGTGCAGCAGTTGACTAGTGCTAAAAGCACCATAATAAACACGTATGGTGCTCTGAGTTAATAGGGGTAGTATTCCTTAAAGTGTTACTAAACCCACAACAGTAAAATCAGTCAGTATATGCAGTGAAGCATACTTATTACACTCACTGTGGAACCTAAGGGGTTACTCTTCTGCATTGTGTAAATAGGCTGTTTGATCCTCCCCTTGGGGGAAATCTGCACATGCTCACTTTGTTGTGTATTGCTAGAGAGGTTTTTTTTTCTTGGGAGGGTGCATGTGATCAGCACAGGGCCAATTACCACTGCCCAGACAGAGGGTCAGGGGTCCTGCAGCCTCTTGGGACAGTCAGAGTAGAATGAAAACTCCTCCTACAAGCCTTAACCAGACATTGATAGAAGTCACACGACTGCTATATACCGCTGATGGGAAAAGGTATTTAGCAGTTTATATTTACTAAAATAATTACATTTCCGTGTACTGTGGGAGACCAGATAAAGTGAATGCAGGGTCCTGGATTTAGTAACACTTTAACTTTCTCTTGCAGAAGGGTTTGCCATTAATGCGAATCCACACAAAATCAGGGCGCGATATTGCTGTATGAAGCTATATATTCAGTATTTTGCTGATAGGGCACTGCCCTATTGGGTATCATGCTAACTCAGCAATGGGTATCTACAGACCTAAAATGGTGCCACAAATAAAGACCATTTGCAGCATTTTGACTTTCATGTATTCATGCTGTTGATAGCGTACTCCAAGCTTGCTGCCTTCCTTCTAACTGGGGTTATTTTATCTATAGAAATGATAATGTGATATTAGAAATTATACTGTGAAATGCCATGACACTATTTGCTAACTATTCTTTTTACATCGGTGTTCTTTGATTATTACCTAAGGCAGGTTTTAGAAAACTTGACATTATATACAAAGGTTTTTTTGTTTTCTATATGTATTCCCTGCATCTGTTATGCATATCAAAATTACCTTGCACTTTTTTATTTTAATGTATATGCAAAGCTGTATTTTTATATTAAAATGTGGATGGTAAATATCTATCTAGTGGGGTTTTTTATGTGTTTTCATTTTTTCAATATATATCTTATGTGAGCATCTATTTAATATTCAGATTAATGACACATTTGCCATTCATGTTTTATAAGAGTAACATTGATTGCAATCAAAATACTTTGACCACAGATGGTGAACAGAATTCATGCAAATGGCTAATGCAGTTGGAAAAAAAATCCCTGAACTGTCTCATTGTCAAAATATACACTCACCAGCCACTTTATTAGGTACATCTTGCTAGTACTGGGTTGGACCCCCTTTTGCCTTCAGAACTGACTCAATTCTTCATGGCATAGATTCAACAAAGTGTTGGAAAGGTTTCTCAGAGATTTTGGTCCATATTGACATGATAGCATCAGGCAGTTGCTGCAGATTTGTCGGCTGCACATCCATGATGCGAATCTCCCGTTCCACCACATCCCAAAGGTGCTCTATTGGATGAGATCTGGTGATTGTGGAGGCCATTGGAGTACAGTGACCTCATTGTATTGTTCAAGAAACCAGTGGTGAGATGGATTGAGCTTTGTGACATGGTGCATTATCCTGCTGGAAGGAGCCATCAGAAGATGGGTATACTGTAGTCCTAAAGGGATGGACATGGTCAGCAACAATACCCAGGTAGGCCGTGCCATTTAAACGATGCTCAGTTGGTACTAAGGGGCCCAAAGTGTGCCAAGAAAATATCCCCCACACCATTACACCACCACTACCAGCCTGAACCATTGATACAAGGCAGGATGGATCCATGCTTTCATGTTGTTTACGCCAAATTCTGACCCTACCATCTGAATGTTGCAGCTGAAATCGAGACTCATTAGACAAGGCAGCGTTTTTCCAATCTTCTATTGTCCAATTTTGGTGAGCCTGTGCGAATTGTAGCCTCAGTTTCCTGTTCTTAGCTGACAGAAGTGGCTCCCGTTGTGGTCTTCTGCTGCTGTAGCCCATCTGCTTCAAGGCCCATCTGCTTCATGTGTTGTGTGTTTACAGATGGTATTCTGCATACCTTAGTTGTAACGAGTGGTTATTTGAGTTACTGTTGCCTTTCTATCATCTTGAGCCACTCTACCTATTCTCCTCTGACATCAACAAGGTATTTTTGTCCACACAACTGCCACTCACTGGATATTTTCTCTCTTTGGGACCGATCTCTGTAAACCCTAGAGATGGTTGTGCATGAAAATCCCAGTAGATTAGCAGTTTTTGAAATACTCAGACCAACCTGTCTGGCACCAACAGCTATGCCAAGTCATTTAAATCCCCTTTCTTCCCCATTCAAATGCTCAGTTTGACCTTCAGCAAGTTGTCTTCACCACGTCTAGATGCCTAAATGTATTGAGTTGCTGCCATGTAATTTGCCGATTAGCAATTTGTGTTACCAAGCAATTGAACAGGTGTACCTAGTAAAGTGGCCGGTGAGTGTATATAAATCTGTTCAGTCACTGTTATGTTTGAATCACTTGACAAACTGTTTCTTTATTGCAAGTAAGCAATATAGTTTGGTAACAAACCAACTCCCACCAGCTTACTGGACAATGAAAGGGCAACAGCACACTGAATGTGTTTTAATCCAGTGACTTAAAGCCGAGTCCCACCCAAAAATGGAACTTCCGCTTTAACCACTTCCCGCCCGGCCTATTGACAAATGACGGCCGGGTGGGGGGTTCATTATCCTGACTGGACGTCACATGACATCCTCAGGATAACCCACGATCGCGCGCCCACCACATTACCGACCGAGGTAAAAGGTTTCCATCGGAAGCCTTTTACCATGTGATCAGCCGTGACCAATCCCTTATGTTCCCTAAGCTAAAAAACCCAGCCGTGATTAAATACCACCAAAAGAAAGCTCTATTTGTGTGAAAAAAGTGATAAAAATTTCATTTAACCACGCAATTGTCATTCAAAGCGCAGCAGCGCTGAAAGCTGAAAATTGGCCCAGTGAGTAAGTGGTTAATAAAATCTTGCAAAACACAGTGAATTAAAAGAATGGCGATAGACATTTTTAGCATGTTGGATCTTTAAAGAGGGGACTGCATTGAAATTTAACAGTCGCGGTGTCTATAGTTGCATCATTCGTTTTGTGTGAAACATTTGTTTTGCGTGAAAAGTTTTATTTCAATAAAAAAAAAAAACATAATAAAATGACTATAGCTATTATAATTTAGTAAAGGGTGATCATTTTTTTAATACAGACTTAGCAAAAATCTTCAAAGTGTCCTATGCGGGGCAAAGCAACAAGCTCATTTTAAAGGCAGCTCTGCCAGCAGATTTGTACTTCGCTTGCTTGCTGTTCTATTTTGGCCGCTGGAGTGAAGAGAACCAACATGTAACTCTCAGTATGGAGAGTATGTCCACTCACTCCCTTTTCTCCTATGTGACAGCAGTGGTGTTTGCAATTGCCTGCCAAGACACCCAGTGCTGTCACATTGGGGCGAGGAGACTCATCAGTCCTATCTAAACTTCTTCATTGCAACACATGGCTTCCACAGGGCTCCTGGCAAAGGTAAGGAAATTATAAGATGCTGGTGGGGCTGCCATTAAAGTGAACCATGCATGGACTAAACCCTTTAATCCTTAAAGTGATATTAAATTCTATATTTTTTCTGTGCTTACTAGACTGCCTTTACAGCTGTCAAAACTTACATTAAGGCTCCTTTCACACCAAGGCGATGGAAAAAAGCCTGTAAAATCCTGTAAAACACCATGATTTTAGTGTGTTTTTGCCGCGCTTTTGAAGAGCTAGCGCTATAAATAGCGCCCCTCCAATGGCGTTTTTTGAGCACTTTTCAAGCGTTTGTATTTCAATCATGTGACCTTTCCACAGTCTCAGTGCACATTTCATGCGCTTTTCAAGCCCTTAACCGTTATTTTTAATGGACATGGCCGTTTTTGAAGCGCTATTTTGAGCGCACAAAACAAGCTGAAAAGATGCTGCTTGCAGGACTTTTAGCAACGCCTAGCAAGCGCAACGCCTCGGTGTGAAAGCATCCATTGAGATGCATGGGGAGCATTTTTGGTGCGCTTTTTATGTGCTAATTTTAGAGCAAAAACGCCTGAAAAACACTTTGGTGTGAAAGGGGTCTATATGATGCTTTTCAATGTTGAAAGCTTTCCTTTCCATCTGCCTCTGATGGTCTCCTCAATGCTGTCCCCATTTTGTTAGGATGGCACCATTCCCTTGCAGGGTTGTTTGAAGCCATCCTGGCATGCACGCTCCTGCCTGCATACAGCTTTTGAAGCTAAACCAAACATGCAGGCCCTGCCCTAGCTCCTCCGCCATGACTGAGGAGGCCAGGTCTAGGACGATGGGGTACAGTAACAGGCATGATAGGACATGTAGCCCTAAACAAAGTGATCATGTGACCTGCTCAATATGTGTTTCCCAACTTTAAGTATGGGGATGTGCTGCTGAATGAGCCGTAACCAGTAGATAATAAATGTTCACCTATGACCAAGGAAAATGCTTTACAGGGATTATCTTAATAGTAGTTCATAATCTATTAAAATGAAGAAAACACAAGGTTTATTACTCCTTTAAGTTCACCAAGTCTGAGGGTTTTATCAGTGTTTCCACCAATGACTTGGGTAAAAATGTTGATCTGTTGGTGATTTTTATAAAATAACAAGAGGAGTAAGTCTAAGGTTACAATCAAACCTGTGGTTTAGTGTCCTAAAGTACCTGTACATAGCGACTTTTTTCAGAGTCCACGTGCAGAACACTGTGCTGCCAATCACTGCAGCACAAGCAGATCAATGGTCCCAGCCAATGATTTATGTCTGACCGCCCCAGTGAATGCCAGAAGAGAGTTGTTTACCAACACAGGGCTCTCTTCATGCAGCAGCGTTGTGCTGTTTTTTTTCTTCCTGCTTAGCAGGGAGTAAAAACTGGTGCATTGCTTAGTAAAACACCACACTATCTTAGCACTAATCACTGTATTAGTGTCACTGGGGTTGTCAGTGGCAGTTAGTCAGTTCCCCTCCCCCCCCCCAGTGTCAGTTAGCGTCAGATTGCCCACCGCACTATCACAGTCTCACTATAAGTCGCTGATTGATGCTATTAGCAGTATAAAAAGAAATAAATAAAAATTCCATTATCTATACCAGTGATTCTCAACCTTTTTTCAGACAAGGCACCCTGAATCATGGACAGTCTCGAGGCACCCCATTCTAATATGTAAAAAAACGATTCTAATAATTTTACATAATACAGCAACAGCTACACGCATAGGATACCATTAGAGGTGATTTATTCTTCCAAAGCAAATACATCTTTGCTCAGTGGTACTGACTAGTGTTCCAGTGTTTCACTACTTCCTCAGTTTTTCACGATCACTCAGCTAATGTCACCCCAGTGCTGATGGAGTGGATCAGGGGAAGGGCAAGCAAGGATGCTGTGCAGATGACCGACATCCTTCTTATCAACCAATGATGTTATTGTTTGTTAGGATGCTAGCGGATAGAAGGTCATAAAGGTGTACAATGAAAACCTGTGGCTTTGTGTAATTAACAGTCAGGCCTGATCCACTCGCTGGCTTGTATACAATTTCTGCAAAATTCTTAGGCAATTTGCCAAGGCATCCTTGAAGAAACCTGAAGGCACCCTGGTTGAAAAAGGATGATCTATACTGGGGGTCAGCAACCTGTAGATCGTGATCTACCAGTGGATCGCGGACAGGTGACTGGTAGATCTCGGTCTGGGTTTGCTAGCCTACCATTCCAAAGCATCAAACAGAGTGCAATGCAGAGGGACTATTTGTAAAGTTGGAGCTGTAGAAGAGAGCAAGATCAGCATAAGCCAATGCCTCCTTTGTAGTGCTGGTTCCTGTCTCATGTGGAATGATACCAACTGCACTCCACCTCTTATCCCAGCTAGCGGTCTCCAGAGTGGTGCCAGCAGCAGGAAAAAAAGATCTTCAGGTCAGTGTGAAGCAATACACGGGCCATAATAGTATAGGGCTGCTTTCACACTGATGTGCTGCGGTTTACCCACACCATGGGTGCAGTGCAGAGCAGCGTACCTGCAGCTTTCCTGTCAGTTTGCTGCACTTAGCCATAGACTTCTATTATATCTTGCTGTTTTACCACCTCCAACTTTACATGTGAACGAGCCCTAAGGTATCGCTGTTGAATGCAACTAAGGGCTTATTCAAGTGCTGCTCCTCTGAAAAGCGATCTGAGTGTGTGTTGATAGGTGGTGAAGAGGCGATATGTTGCCTTCTCACCACCTGATTTAAACCCATGATTGCCCTGCACACATTTGCGATATGGTAAAACTGCATTTAGAGGTTTAAATCAGGTGTGAGGAGGCGACAACGCGCCTGGTCATCTTTGACTTCTCCCATTTTGGTAAGGTAGATCTCCACCACTTTAAAGTTGCCTACTCCTGATCTATACCATAGTTTGTAGACACTATAACTTTCACGCAAACCACTTATTGGGATTTCTTTTTTTTTTTTTTTTAACAAAGACATGTAGCAGAATACATTTTGGCCAAAATGTATTAAGAAATTAGATTTTTTGCTTGCTTTTGTTTGCGTACAGCATGACCGCGCAATTGCTAGTTAAGGTAGTGCAGTAGCAAACTGCAAAAAATGGCCTGGTCATAAAGGGGGTAAAATCTTTCAGAGCTGAAGTGGTTAAAAAAGATGATAATGTTCCTAAGACCATACACTTTACATAGAGATGAATGGTAATGCATGCAAAATTCACCATGAAAGCACAGGTGTGAATGCGGAAAAGAGCTTTCTGTATCTTGTAGAAAGGATCATGTTGGATGTTATAACCCAATCTACTGTGCAACTGATAAAATAAATGATGAGCCGGCACACTGGATACGGATATAATCTTCAAGTTTATTCCTTCATGATGGTGTTAAAGGCAGTACATACATGGATTTGTGTTTCCTTATATTCTATGTTATTTCTGTACCTATGAGCACAAGGTATACAACCCAGGGAATATATGTGTTCATCCATCAGTGTTTTTTACTATTAAAACCAATACGCTGCAGCACCGAATTCATTCAACTAGGCATTTAAATAGCTTAATAGCTTTTTTAATAATTGCTGGTTAGAAACTCCAGGATCCTTTTTGCTACAATGTATTAACTTATGACTACAATGTAATGATATAAGATATGACTCAACTATCAATATGTTTGGATATACCTTGTGCTCATAGGTACAGAAATAACATAGAATATAAGGACCTCCACCCCTAATAACATTAGGAAGAACAAAAAGCAAAAACTGGGGCTTTGAGTGAGGCATTTAACATAGCCAATAATATACAGCCTATGTGCATGATTTCCATGTATGATGTTTATTAATGCCATAATAATATATATAATAATATAATAATGATATATCCCAATCATGGTCCATGTCAGGTACAACAAAACCATCATAAAATTAAATATAATCAATTAGAAATGCATATGTATATAATGAATACAATTCGTAATGCAAAGTACATAATAATAATAACATATGAGGTCTCTATACATGGAAACATGATTGGCAAGGTAAAAATTGTCATATATAGAAAACATAGGATCAAGTATAATGAGTATCATATGCACACAGGAAAATTTGGTATAAACGAAGTAAAATCTTCATAAAAATCCATCTTGTCTAAAAGTCTTCTTGTAAAATAAACCCTACGCGTTTCGTGGCGTATCAGCCACTCATCAGGGGTATAACAAAATGGTACTGGAAAATATGTAAAGATTGATTACTTACGAAATAATTAATTATATAGAGTCCCCCTTTAAAGGGAGCAAAAAATATGTATGAAAACATGTCCAATTATACACACCAATTTCCAGACAGTGCTCGGCCGACATAGGGGTGAGGCAAAGGCCGCGGACGGATGCCCAAAACGGGGTTGAGGTGGAAAAAGTCCCCCCCAAACAACCGAAGAGAAGCGGCCACGGAAGGGTACACACCTCCACGAAACTGTTTGTGACTTGATGTAGGTGTGCAAGAGTGGCTACCTGAGCTGGTGAAGAAAAAAATCAAAATGAAAATGGTGAAGTTGTGAACAATGAAAGATGAGAAGTGTGGACAAATGAAAAAGGTGTGTAGTGTAGTGTGTGCTGGTAGTGCAAATAACAATGGATGCATATAGGTGACAGTTAAGTTGTATATACAGTGTGTGATGTATGAGATGATATAAATGAGATACCTGTGCTGGTGATGTAATAAGGGCCTATGCTCTGTGAAAGGCCTCTCCAAACACGGGAGCCAATTGAGGTGGTGTGTCGTCCACTCCGCTACCTGCACCTCCACGGCCTGGGGCGGGTAACCGCCAACGTCATACATCCGCGCCACACATACAGGGAATGGAGCGGGCCTACCGCGGCATTATATCCGCAATCAGACCCCGCCCATCCCATCTGTGGCACGGGATGGACAAGACGCCTCGCAGCGTCATGGGACGCAATTGGCGAGGCTAACAAGCATGACGCCGATGCGTCAGGGGTCGACCCCCACCCACCCCACAGAGAGAGGGCGGAGAGGGGGAGGGGCCGTGGCGCATCGCAACCCCGGGAAAAGGACAACACCCACGACCTCCCACCCCCAGACTGGACTAAGAGCAATGCTGGAAAGGGTATGGAAAAAAGGTTAGATATATAAAAAACACCAGTACCATATTAGCGAAGTGCATATGATACTCATTATACTTGATCCTATGTTTTCTATATATGACAATTTTTACCTTGCCAATCATGTTTCCATGTATAGAGACCTCATATGTTATTATTATTATGTACTTTGCATTACCAATTGTATTCATTATATACATATGCATTTCTAATTGATTATATTTAATTTTATGATGGTTTTGTTGTACCTGACATGGACCATGATTGGGATATATCATTATTATATTATTATATATATTATTATGGCATTAATAAACATCATACATGGAAATCATGCACACAGGCTGTATATTATTGGCTATGTTGAATGCCTCACTCAAAGCCCCAGTTTTTGCTTTTTGCTTTTTGTTCTTCCTAATGTTATTAGGGGTGAAGGTCTGCCAATGTGGGTCGCCAGGCCACACATATTTTTTTGCCTGGTTGCCGGGGTGGAAGACACCCATTTCTTTTTGTGTGACGTGGCACCCACAATTATGTCCACATATTGTTATAGGTGTCCCATAGTTAACATACGGTCTTCGTTAATATGGTACTGGTGCTTTTTATATATCTAACCTTTTTTCCATACCCTTTCCAGCATTGCTCTTAGTCCAGTCTGGGGGTGGGAGGTCGTGGGTGTTGTCCTTTTCCCGGGGTTGCGATGCGCCACGGCCCCTCCCCCTCTCCGCCCTCTCTCTGTGGGGTGGGTGGGGGTCGACCCCTGACGCATCGGCGTCATGCTTGTTCGCCTCGCCAATTGCGTCCCATGACGCTGCGAGGCGTCTTGTCCATCCCGCGCCACAGATGGGATGGGCGGGGTCTGATTGCGGATGTTGAATGCCTCACTCAAAGCCCCAGTTTTTGCTTTTTGCTTTTTGTTCTTCCTAATAGAATATAAGGAATCACAAATGCACGAATGTATTTTTTTGTATTTTTACTATACAGGTTTCTTAAGAATTATGAGAGAATTCTAGTGTTCGCAAACTTGATTTTTAACATTGTCTTTTTATTAGTTATAGATGCATTCATTAAGTTTTATTGGAGATCAGACATCTATTTGGACAAGGTCTCCTCTTACTTGATTGGAAGAAATCATTCAATCAATTATGCATGAATGGAACACCCTATACATGCATCTTTTTGTACATATACTTTCTTTGTACAGTTGCATGCAAAAGTTTAGGAACCCCTGACAATTTCCATGATTGTCATTTATAAATATTTGGGTGTTTGGATCAGCAATTTCATTTTGATCTATCAAATAACTGAAGGACACAGTAATATTTCAGTAGTGAAATGAGGTTTATTAGTTTAACAGAAAATGCACAATATGCATCAAAACTAAATTAGACAGGTGCATAAATTTGGACACCCCAACAGAAAAATCACATCAATATTTAGTAGAGCCCCCTTCAACAGAAATAACAGCCTCTAGACGCTTCCTATAGCCTCTAATGAGTGTCTGGATTCTGGATGAATGTATTTTGGACCATTCCTCCTTACAAAACATCTCCAGTTTAGTTAGGTTTGATGGTTGCCGAGCATGGACAGCCCGCTTCAAATTACTCCACAAATGTTCAATGATATTCAGATCTGGGGACTGGGATGGCCATTCCAGAACATTGTACTTGTTCCTCTGCATAAATGCCTGAGTAGATTTTGAGCAGTGTTTTGGGGGTTGTCTTGTTGAAATATCCAGCCCCGGCATAACTTCAACTCTGTGACTGATTCCTCAATATTATTCTCAAGAATCTGCTGATATTGAGTGGAATCCATGCGACCCTCAACTTTAACCAGATTCCCAGTACCAGTGCCGGTACTGGGAATCTGGTTAAAGTTGAGGGTCGCATGGAGCCACACAGCCCCACAGCATGATGGAACCTCTACCAAATTTTACTGTGGGTAGCAAGTGTTTTTCTTGGAACGCTGTGATCTTTTGCTGCCATGCATAACGCCCCTTGTTATGACCAATATGAAGCTGGCTTGTCCAAATGTGCGTTTGCATACCTCAAGCGACTCCGTTTGTGGCATGTGTGCAGAAAAGGCTTCTTTCGCATCACTCTCCCATACAGCTTCTCCCTGTGCAAAATGCGCTGAATTATTGAACGATGCACAATGACACCATCTGCAGTAAGTTGATGTAGGTCTTTGGAGGTGGTCTGTGGCCTGTTTTTGACCGTTCTCACCATCCTTCGCCTTTTGCCTCTCCAATATTCTTCTGGCCTTAACAAGAACAGTGCCTGTGGTCTTCCATTTCCTCACTATGTTCCTCACAGTGGACACTGACAGCTTATATCTCTGCCATAACTTTTTGTAGCCTTCCCCTAAACCATAATGTAGAACAATTTTTGTTTTCAAGTCATTTGAGAGTTGTTTTGAGGCCCCCATGTTGCCACTCTAAAGAGGAGAGTCAAAGAGAACAACAACTTGCAATTGGCCACCTTAAATACCTTTTCTCATGATTGGATGCACCTGTCTATGAAGTTCAAGGCTTAATGAGCTCACCAAACCAATCGTGTGTTCCAATTAATCAGTGCTAAGTAGTTATAGGTATTCAAATCAACAAAATGACAAGGGTGCCCAAATGTATGCACCTGTCTAATTTCGTTTTGATGCATATTGCACATTTTCTGTTAATCCAATAAATCTCATTTCACTGAAATATTACTGTGTCCTTCAGTTATTTGATAGATCAAAATGAAATTGCTGATCCAAACACCCAAATATTTGACAATCATGGAAATTGTCAGGGGTTCCTAAACTTTTGTATACAACTGTATACTAGTAAATCCTGCTGTGAACCAGGCACTTTTGATGCCGAAATGCGTCAGCCTGTACTGCCTTTAACACGATCATGAAAGAATAAGCTTGAAGATTATATCCGTATCCAGTGTGCTGGCTCATCTTTTATTTTATCAGTTGTGCCATTGCCTGAACGCTGGGAGGACGTTCATGAAGCCAGAGCACCTGGGCTGGGGTGTGGATTATCATTACCTGCAAGCTTTGCCTCACTGATAGGGCGGTGTATCTCTTTGGAAACCTCATGTTTGAATCTACTGTGCAATGTCAGAACACAGTCATGCTCAAAGGTGGGGTGCTGGGCCACATATGTGTAAGACCAATAAAGCATCCAGTAACACAGTGTAGACCAGGGAGTTATCTAGTAGCTAAAAAAGGTTGATAGAAGAACCTAAATTAACAGGCTTTGCACCAAACCTTTCATAACTATAGTTCTGTCAGAAAAATAAGAAAACCATGATACAGATTTTATCAATAAGAACAATTTGTTCATAAATGTGCATGAAAATCCTTAACACCCTGAAATCAATCAAACCAATCCATAGTCCTCCAATAACGTCTTTATTCAGGTATGTTTGAAAAATGCCCAAATTACTTAAATCCTAAAGTATATCAATTAACAAACGTATAGCTAAATTACTTATATCCCAAAGTATATTAATCAACAAACGTATAGCTCCCACGATTATTACAAAATTATTATTATTAATATTAATGTAAAGTGCTAAAAATAATTGATGTGAAAAAATATGGCCAGAAATAAAAAGTACAAAAACAGTCCAATGCTTACTATCTGTTTAAGGTGCTTAAACAATAAGTGCAATAAATCAAATGGTGCAAAAAAAAAAATCAAAGTGCAAAACTCCATAATCCCTTGTGTAGACACTCTGCTTATGGGGTTCTCTCCATGGGGACCCTTCACCTTCCTCATCTTTTAATATCTGACCCTCATCACAAAGGTCAGATAGCGTGTGCCTTTAAAATAGAAAACATGTATTCAGGCTCCACATCAAACACCTCCAGCAGGTATGGATATCTCTCTAGACTGGACTCCCAGGTGGTAATCACAGGATTATTGTGTGGAAAACATCAAGCTTCATCTTTCACATACTGCAAATCAGGTACAAAGAAGACAATAGAGAATATATATTGCTCTCAGCTGCAGACCTAGAGCATTGAAGAACATGTACTCAAAAGCCAGGGCAGGGTCACAGGACAGTAAACTGAAGGCCCAGGACAATGGATCCCCTTGGACTAAAATCCTTACAGTCTTTATTTGTTGCTGTTCAGAACCTGAGGACCAGGGATGAAGCCAAAATTACAGCAACTGTAGGGGCTGGGTGCAGCTTGGACTTGGTGGGTCAGCCTATAAAGTTCATTGTTCATCTGGGAATAACTGGGTCTAAGTAGCTTTCTTCTCCATGATGTGTGGCTTGTAAAGATTCACTAGTTTGAGCCCTGTTCTGTGAAAATAATGAGACTAATGCATTGTTTTACCTATAGTGTCTTCCCTTGAGAATAGTATGGCTAAGGTACTTGGATGCCCCCAGGACTGAAGGCTCAGTACTATATTTGGAGGATTGGAATGCTCCCCAAAAACCCTTAGAGAGAGAAGGTTCACGTATCATGCCATATGGCTTCATGATGTGGAAAAAGATCAAGGCAAGTACTGTATGCAGGAGTGACCAGGACTAGTGATGGCAGGATGCCAGGCTTGCAATGCCCTAAGCAGGCAGAGAACCTTATCCACAAAATGGTCAGAACAGGTGGTAATCAGTAACATGTCCATTAACCAAATGAGGATCAGGAAGGTGGCAATCAGAGAGAAGTCCACTTTTCAGGCAAGGGGTCAGCAGCAGGAGAATCCAGAAATTACAAGACTAGGCTTATAGGAACAAGAGAATATGAAGGTTCAGGAGCCAGGTAGCAAATTCTACTACAAACCCCTGTGATGTTCATTTAAAAAAGCCACAGCGCTGCCAGTCAACCAAGGGGGAAGAAGCTAGGTGGATTGGGCCGACCTGCTGCCAAGAAATAAGCATGACACTCAAGGGGAGTGCCTCCACCAACCAGCATTTATTTTTGTATTTTTTATTTTGTATTTTTTATTTGTATGCATTACTGGAGTGCAATTGATACATGCTGTCCATTCAGGGCCTAGTTATGTAGCTTCGGCTTCCTATTTAAACTCTGAAAAGCTGATTTCTGACATCAGTAACAACCTCATTATGAATACCTACTCCCATGGAGTCTTAATCATATTTTTACAATTTCATTAATGTAACATACTTATTAAAATTATGGCACTAAACGGTACTTCTGGAAAAAGGAGCTGTATTGTGAAACCAGGCTGGAGAATGCAGGGAGGAAGCCACTGTGTGTTGCTGCAAGCATTTTCCTGCGCTGAGCAGCTGAGAGAGAGCACCACAAAGTTGCAATGAAGGGGGAACAGTGGTGTGTGGCCAGAGTTTGCTTGAGCTATCTACGCCTGTTACCATCAGCTAACCCCTGACCATCAGGCAGGGCCACTGGCTACTACTGCTGGGTGCTAGCTTGCAAGACAGGACCCTTTTGCAAATTCACATGGAAACACTGGGAGTTTGGAGAGTGCCTTCTGTGGGGAGAAACCTCTTGGCCACCAACCTTTCTTGTTTCCAAGTTCCATAAAATAGTTCTGCTCCAGTGGGGTTGCCTTAATTTGGGAACAATCCAGTGACCCTTTGGCTTACAGTGACTGTACTAGAGAGTGCACCCACCACTAGTAAAGAAGGAAAAGAGGCAATGTCTCAGCAGGATTAAAAGTGAGAGATCACAGCACCTTCTGAATGGAACTTGAATTTTACTAAATTAAAGCAAGAAGAGGGCGCCCTGGGCCTGGTAAGAAACTAACATCAAGTTAATCTGTTGTCTGCTGGGAACTGTTGTGCTTACTTGAATGGCCCAACTTTTCCAGCCAAAATTATTTTTGTTTCACTCACTGGGCAGTGTGACAAGACGGGGATTGTTATGGCAAGTTAGGACTGTCTTTATATACTGTTGCTAAGTAAATAGTAACGTTATTGATTGTTTGCATAAGCGCACTTGCCAATCTTCTTTTCTTATAGGCTATGCTTGACCTAATAAATTCTTTAAAATACCTCAAGGTGTGTTGGTAAGTGCTGGGTGAGCAAGCTGTATCATTATTAGGTGTGCAGAGTAATCACAAAACAATTCAGTGGCTCCTCTGGGGGTTGCACTTCACTATAAAAATCATTCTCATTTGCTTGGCGTTTAACAATTTTATCTTTTTTGTTTTTAATCATGAAACTGTGTAAAAGTACTTTTCTTCTGTAAACACAATACTAAACTGAAATATCCTCATGTTGTGGTTAGTACATGCACGCACTTGCTGAGTCTCCTACTTTTCCTTCCTCCCTCTTTATTTCCCTTTTTATTGTGGACAGCTACAAAACATTGGTGCCTATTTATAAGAAGGAAAAAAAAAAAAAAACAGAGAAAAGAAAAATGTTCACAGTAAACATTTTCTCCCAAAACAAAGTATATATAGAGTTGCTTGTTTAACCACTTCAGTACTGGGCACGAAAACCCCCTTCCTGTCCAGGCAATTTTTCAGCTTTCAGCGCTATCACACTTTGAATGACAATTACATGCAACACTGTACCCATATGAAATTTGCGTCCTTTTTTCACACAAATATAGCTTTCTTTTGGTGGTATTTAATCACTTAAGGACCGGAAGGATTTCCAGCTTTAGGACCGGAGCCCTTTTTGCGATTCGGCACTGCGTCGCTTTAACTGAAAATTGCACGGTCGTGCGACGTTGTACCCAAACGAAATTTGCGTCCTTTTTTCCCCACAAATAGAGCTTTCTTTTGGTGGTATTTGATCCCCTCTGCGTCATTTCTGATCGCCGCTATAAACAAAAGAAGAGCGACAATTTTGCAAAAAAAAAAAACAAATTTCTTACTTTTTGCTAAAATCCAAATCCAAAAAAAAAAATATAAAAAAACATTTTTTTCACCGTTTTTGGCTGATTTATATTCTTCCTCATATTTGCAATAAAAAAAATCGCAATCGGCATTTATTGATTGTTTTGCGCAAAAGTGGTCGCGTTTACGGATGATGAGAATTCATTTTTGGGGTTTTTATTT
>BLSH010431951.1:193495-206505 GCA_018402905.1 Glandirana rugosa
GAAAAAAATAAATATCGTGTTTTTTATTTTTTTTGGGATCACTAATTGGTGAACGGCTGGCGGTTAGCCGTTAACTGCCGCCGTTTCACCGAGACATTGCGCCTAGCGGCAGTATACTGCCGCCGGTGCACTAGCGCGGATCACTCGCGCGCGCGGCGGCCTCCGCGCGGGCGCGCGAGTGACACAAGCCCCTCCCGGTCCCTCGCCCACGTCGCCGAAGCTAACGACGGCCGATGGGTGCTACCGGGGGGGCCTCACTTCCTTGCCTCCAGACACATACATTTGTGCCTGGAGGCAAGACACTTCCCCTTCCCGAAACTAGTGTCGGAAGGACATTACTGTGTAAATGCCATTGGCAGTGAAGGGGTTAACCTGCAGGGGGCGCTCTAAGGGTTAAGTATGTTCCCTGGGCGTGTTCTAACTGTGGGGGGACTGCCCTAGCTGTGTGGTCACAGCCTTCGTATACAGGAAGGCTGTGATCAAAGCCCTTCCCCTTCACAGAACGGAGGTCCGTGTTTACATACACAGACCTCCGTTCCTTCACTCCGGGGGGGCCATCGTGGGTAGCCGGCAGCAATCGAAGCCGCTGCACCCGCTCCCTGGCCCTCCCCGAACACAGTGAGCGCGCGGGCGCGCCTCCGGCGGCGCGCGCGCTCACTAGGCGCGATCACGTGGCCGCCGTCATATGACGGCGATCCGCGTTACAGAGCCACTTTGCCGCCGTCAATTGCCGATTGGCGGTCGGCAAGTGGTTAATCACTAGGGTTTTTTTTATTTTTTGTGCTATAAATAAAAAAAGACTGAAAATTTTGTGAAAAAATGCCTTTTTCTTTGTTTCTGTCATACAATTTAGCAAATTAGTAATTTTTCAGGTATTCTAGGGACATAAATTAGACATCAATGTCATGACGACCTATCACACTTTTGAAGGCCCTGTAGCACCAGGACAATGGAATTTTCCACAAAATGACCCCATTTTGGAAAGCAAACACCCCAACGTATAATCCATGAGGCATAATGAGTCTTTTAAACATGTCATTTTTTTTCCAAACGTTTTTGGAAAATGTAGAAAAAAAATGGAAACACATTTTTTTGAACATATTTTTCTCCAGAAGTTTTTGGAAAATGTAGAGAAAAAATGAAAACACATTTTTTTGCACAAAGTCATCCATTTATAAGATATTTCCAACACATTGCACGTACATAGCAAAAATGACAACCCAAAATACATTCTTCTACTCCTCCTGAGTATGGCGATACCACATATGTGAGACTTTTACACAGCCTGGCCACATACAGAGGCCCAACATTGAACTAGCACCTTCAGATGTTCTACAAGCATAAATTGCACATCTCATTTCTCAACCACCTGTTACACTTTTGAAGGTCCTGGAGCACAAGGACAATGGAATTGCCCACAAAATGACCCCATTTTGGAAAGCAAACACCCCAATGTATAATATAGGAGGCATAATGAGTCTTTTGAACATGTCATTTTTTTCCAGAAGTTTTTGGAAAATGTGGAAAAAAAATGAAAACGCATTTTTTTTTTACACAAAGTCGTCCATTTATAAGATATTTACAACACATAGCATGTGGCGCTCATGAAGTCGGCTAACCGCATCAGAGCAAAGGTTTTCTGGCCGGGGGGGGGGCTTTCTGGATAAATGAGGGACGTGACAACTTCTTCTATAAATTTTAGGAAGGGGGCGGGGTTTTCTGCAAATTTGGTGTAGATTATTAGGCGTTATACATGGCCAAATGGATTAGATAAAATGCTATCTTCTTGTACCAGAACCGGGACCCCCTCATTGCCAAATAGGGTTGAATCATTTGGTCGTTGAAATCCACCCCCCCCCCATGTAGAGATTGTAATCTTGGACGCAGGTTGGCTTTTCAATTGGACCTCTTCTTCTTTGAACCTCGACTGTAGTGTCATCATGGATGGTGGACATCATGTGTACATTTCGGTTATCCTTCCACCTCAAGGCCAGCACTTTGTTGCATCGCAAAGTTGCTCTTTCCCACTTTCGCAGTTTCTTGTTTACTACAGATTGTGGGAACCCCTTCCTATTCTTTCTTTCCGCAGGCCAGGGTTTTAACAATGTAAAGATGCTTGAAAAGGGGCAAACTTGTGTAAAAATTGTCAAGGTATATATGGTATCCTTTGTTGTGCAGTGGGTAGGCCAGGTCCCATACAATTTTACCAGATGTGCCCATGTAGGTCGGGCACTTAGGGGGCTGGGGCTGGGAATCTCTTCCTTCATATATAAGGAATGCATACAGATATCCCGTGGCTCTCTCAAAGTTTATATAATTTAACTCCGTATTTGGCCCTTTTGCTAGAAATATATTGCTTTATTCCTAGCCGGCCTGAAAAGGGTACCGTGGACTCATCCACACAAATATGCTGCTCGGGGATATAGAGTTCTGAAAATCATTGGGAAAAGAAATTTATGAGTGGGCAAATTTTATTTAATTTATAGTAATTTGGATGATTACGGGGAGGGCACTGAGTGTTGTCGCTGAAATGGAGGAAGCACATTATCATTTTGTATCGGGACCTGGACATTACGGAAGAATAAATGGCCATGTGGTGGATGGGGTGGGTGGACCAGTAGGCAATTAGTTCATTTTTTTTGTAACCCAAAACGCAAATGGACAGGCATATGATGATTGGGGGTTGTTTGAAATAAATTGGTGGGCATATAAATTGGTCTGGTCCACGATAAGCTGCAGAAAAGTGTCGGGCAAAAAAAAAAATGAATTTCTTTGAAATTTTGGATATTGACCTGCACACCTGGCTGTGCGGTGAAAGGGGGAATTCTTGCTGCTCTTGAGCTGGAAGACAGCCATGTTGGGTTGGCAAGACCATCTGGGAGGTATGTGGCAACCCTGGCTCTTGGGGGACGTGATATCCCAGTACTGGTACTTGGGGGTGATGTGGTAGCGCTGGTACAGGGCATTTGTTCCCGGGGCTTATCGCTGGCGGCAACACTGGTACAGGGCTTGGGAATGTAATCCTGGTTGCTAGCAGCAGCGTTGGTACTGGGCCTGGCAATGTGATCCTGATTGCTGGCGGCTGCCTGGTTTCCAGAGTGCCGTGCCCTTTTAAGAGGGACCCATTCTTCCTCCGATTCATCTTCTGATTCGCTGCTGCCAATTAGTTCAAATGCAGAATCTGTTTCGGAATCAGAATAGGTATAAGATTCTGAAGAGAGCTCCCCGTTGCTTTCATCAGTCATGGAGAGGATCTGGAATGCCTCCTCACTGGTATAAACTCTTTTTGACATGGCTGTGTGATGGGTGGCAAGTGATGGTCGCTGATGGACTGTGCGATGGGTGGCAGATGGGTGACAGGTGACGGTCACTGATGGGCTGTGCTATGGATGGCAGGTGACGTTCACTGATGGGCTGTGCGATGGATGGCAGGTGACTTTCACTGATGGGTGATGATGGTCACTGACGGGTGATTGGCGATGGTCACTGATGGGTGACAGGCGGTGGTCACTGATGGGTGACAGGCGGTGGTCACTGATGGGTGTCTGGTGGTGATCACTGATGGGAGACAGGTGGTGGTCACTGATGGGTGACGGATGACAGGTGGTGGTCACTGATGGGTGACAGGTGGTGGTCACTGATGGGTGACAGACGGTGGTCACTAATGGGTGACGGGTGCTTGGTGGGGGTCACTGATGGGTTACGGGTGTCTCGCGGTGGTCACTGATGGGTGATAGGTGGTGGTCACTGATGGGTGATGGATGACAGGTGGTGGTCACTGATGGGTGACAGGTGGTGGTCACTGATGGGTGACGGGTGACAGGTGGTGGTCACTAATGGGTGACTGGTGCTGGGTGGTGGTCACTGATGGGTGACGGGTGTCTGGCGATGGTCACCGATGGGTGATAGGTGGTGGTCACTGATGGGTGACAGGTGGTGGTCACTGATGTGTGACGGATGACAGACAGGTGGTGTCACTGATGGATGACAGGTGGTGGTCTCTGATGGGTGATGAGTGACAGGTGGTGGTCACTGATGGGTGACTGGTGACAGGTGGTGGTCACTGATGGATGACGGGTGCTTGGTGGTGGTCACTGATGGGTGACAGGTGGGGGTCACTGATGGATGTCTGGCGGTGATCACTGATGAGTGACGGGTGACAGGTGGTGTCACTGATGGGTGAAGGGTGACAGGTGGTGATCACTGATGGGTGACAGGCGGTGGTCACTGATGGGTGATAGGTGGTGGTCACTGATGGGTGACAGACAGTGGTCACTGATGGGTGACAGACAGTGGTCACTGATGAGTGACGGGTGACAGGTGGTGGTCACTGATGATTGACGGGTGACAAGTGGTGGTCACTGATGGGTGACGGGTGATGGTCACTGATGGGTGATGGGTGACAGGTGATGGTCACTGATGGGTGACAGGCGGCGGTTACTGATGTGTGATGGGTGACAGGCGGTGGTTACTGATGGGTGACAGGTGGTGGTCCCTGAAGAGTGACGGGTGACAAGTGGTGGTCACTGATGGGTGACAGGTGGTGATCACTGATGGGTGATGGGTGGTGGTCACTGATGGGTGACAGGTGGTGGTCACTGATGGGTGACGGGTGACAGGCGGTGGTCACTGATAGGTGACAGGCCATGGTCACTGACGGGTGACAGGTGCACTAAAGGTCACTGATGACAGGTGCACTTTATTGGGGCAGATGTGGTGACTGTTGGGTGACAGGTGCAATGGGGGGGCAGGGGTGATGTGGCAGGTGCTTGTACAGTACAGACACAGATCGGTAACTCACTGATCTAGGCTCTCCTCACACTGGAAGCGGTGTTTGAGGAGAGAAGAGCTGGTAACAGCTAGTTATCGCTCTGTGTTTACATTTGTGATCGCCTGTGAATGGATCACAGCCGATCACATAGCAACATCCGCTGGCCAATGACTGTTTTCGACTGTTGGTGGCAGGCAACTTCGTCACGGCCGATAACATGGTAAACAGTCGTGCCCAATGGCTGTTCACCCCTGTCTGTGACGCGGTGTGTCCCCGCCACCGACAGAGCCGATCGCGCACAATCCCGGCTTAAAGGGCCGACGTCATATGACGTCCGCCCGGAATAAGAGCCATACCGCTCCGCTGTCGTTTGATGGTGGGCGGGCAGCAAGTGGTTAAAGGAAAAATGTCATCAGAAATATCTGGTAGCCTCTTTCTTAAAATTCCAGTTGCCTGGCTCTAATAATATCGCTTTGCCTTAGACAGTTATGCAGAATAGGAGTATTAACTCCATTAGAGGCATATTTGTTGTTTGTTGTATTTGTTGAGTGAATGATTCTAAATATCATAGCCAGCAAATCAGCATGACAAGTAAGCAAATAGCATTAGAAGATAGTCAGTAATGACAGCATCTACAAATTACAAGAAAATTATTCCTGACCATCTGCCAATTTATGGATGTGTACATAGGAGCACCTGGTACAGAAGTTCATACCATCTTAAGGGCTTTTTGAAACATAATAATTAAACATCAAATACAGCCAATATGTTTTGGGGAGAAAAAAGTCTCCCCCTTCTTGGGGGCTAACATTCAAGGTCCACCGTATACCACATTTTTATCATGGATCAGCATCTTTGAAGGAAAACACACTTTACAGTATATCTATCAGAACTATTTTTTACTTTTAGTGGTCCAGCCCTAATATACACACAATAAACATCTGCATATCTCTCATAACAGGCTTACATTAAAATTAATGTGGTCTATTTTATCAGAATTTTAGGTTTATTTAAATAACCACATATCCTATGAATGCCATAAATGCAGTGTGGACCTGTCCTTCTTTATTAGGCATCACATTTTCTGGCATTTTCTATCTGTTCTGGCTGATATACAAATGTACATGGTAGAATTGATAATGATGATAATGTGGGTAGTTAAGACTTTTTTGATTTGAGTTTTAAAATAGCAGTGTAAGTTAATGCCTTGAATAGATATCGACAACTTGGTATAAAGACACTTGTGGGTAATAACAAGTAGCCAAACTGGCTACAGGGCTAAATTGAAAAATTTCTCGACCACCCAAAAACGCCCAAATCCTAGCACAATAATTCCCTCCAAGAAGGCTGGCTCTAGCTTTGTCACCTGAGTGGATTCCAAAGACTTATTTTACAGTCAAAAAAGAATAATGTTGGTGTATATTGTGACATGCCTTGAATGTATAAAAAAGATTGCACGTGAGATCAATTTGAGCTTGGTTTAAGGAGCACATGAGATGCATTAACAGTGACTTATGGACAGGTATAAAAGCAAAGCCACACAAAGCATGACAAAAATAATAAATGTAGGTGTAGATTGCTCCATCAGTTCTAGTTCACAAGTGAAACCCCACTGCACTCCACATCTGTCAAAACTGTAGTAATATACTGTATGTGCACAGCAGAATGTTTCTTTATCTATGAAGAAAACTAACTTCACCGTACGCGTCCTAGATTGTCCATCCAGGTTTTGAAATGCAGTCGTGGCTAAATTCGAGTCATTGTAAGTTGGGCACATATCTCATAGCTCTTGAGAGAAATATGTTTGCCTACAGCTATTTTAAGGGTCTGGAGTTTCAACGTGCAATGTTGACAAGTCCTGGCGTATGTACATTGTTCACTCAGTGGTAGAGTCTATGCCCTGGTGGAGACATTTCTTTATTCCAGCCTGCAATGTTGACATTGTTCTTTATTCCTCTTCCCCAATACACATTGTTCTCTCAGCAGTGTCCACAAAACTAAAAAGTTCTACAGGGTGGGCCATTTATATGGATACATATGCCCATTGTGTTGGATTGTCAATGCAACCCTCTTCTCCCACTCTTCACACACTGATAGCAACACCGCAGGAGAAATGCTAGCACAGGCTTCCAGTATCCATAGTTTCAGGTGCTGCACATCTCGTATCTTCACAGCATAGACAATTGCCTTCAGATGACCCCAAAGATAAAAGTCTAAGGGGGTCAGATCGGGAGACCTTGGGGGCCATTCAACTGGCCCACGACGACCAATCCACTTTCCAGGAAACTGTTCATCTAGGAATGCTCGGACCTGACACCCATAATGTGGCTGCTCCTGAGTTAGTTGGATTCAAAATGGCCGACTTCAAAATGGCCGCCATGGTCACCACCCATCTTTGAAAAGTTTCCCCCCTCACATATACTAATGTGCCACAAACAGGAAGTTAATATCACCAACCATTCCCATTTTATTAAGGTGTATCCATATAAATGACCCACCCTGTACATACGTGCATTTCACATCCACCCCCCACTGGCTGCATTAGCGCATGCCACAGCTTTCCCTGCACTGTCTATTAGGCCTCATGCACACAGGACGTTTTTTGACTGTTTTACAGATGCTGTTTTGAGCTGCAGACGTTTTTTTCTACAGTCAATAAACCCTCCATCATGTTATCCCATGTGTTCATGCACACATAGGCTGTTATCAATTGTTTTTAGCAGTGATATTTTTGAGCTGTAACAAAAACCCAAGACCAGAGGGTTCCGAGAGACGTTTTTCAGCTGTAAAAACGTTCAAATGCTCAAAAACGCTCAAAAAACGTCGATCCCCATCGGTTTTGGAGGTTATAGATCAATTGAGAAAAAAAAACGTGAAAAACACGAAAAAATGCCGGTAATATAACCCTGGTAAAAGCTGAAAAAATCACTGATAAGCTACTGACGTTTTTAGGATGTTTTTTAACGTTCTGTGTGCATGAAGCTTTACTTGCAGCTTCCCCTTACTGTCAGCAGTAGCTTTTCTGGCATCTTCAAGCCTATACGCAATATCAACCACTGTTCACTCTATGTGCTCTTCTTCATCAGGCATTCTTGAATGACTTCTCTTCATGTTACCATTTGCTGTGGCACTTTACACTCTCCCATCCCCTGTGGTATTTTTTGAAACCTCAACACTGAGCTCTGTGGCTGTTGCTTTGTCTCCACTCTTTGTCTCTGTCATTCTGTGCTCCCCTTTCTCCACATTGCTATTCTGTTTGCAGTATGTTTTCTTTGAATACTGTCACCACTATAGTATAGACAAACCCAGGAAGATATTCAGTTACACCTGGCATTTTTACAATTATCCAGGAGTCCTGCATTTACTAACGCCCATCTCTTGTTGGAAGTATGTCATCCCCTCATTCCACAGTCTATGACTACGAGGGTTTTTACCTGACCTCTCCCCAAAGTTCTCTCTTCTCTCTGGTTCACTGCCTGCTTCGCTCCTCCGCTACCAGCCATAAGCATCCTCACTTTTCTCCACCCTACAGCCATACATGGTCAGCTACAATTTTGATGCCTATTACTTTCCTCATGCTCCACAACAAGATTGTACGCTGCTTTCTATAGCCCCCATGCCTCAATCAGCTTGCATTCTGTCTTCACCTATTATCAATTTATTGGGATGGCACACTGATCAAATAATAGTCGCCCAGCTATAATATTGTTTAATTTGGCATTAAAGCATGCCAGTGCATTAGAATAACCATTTTGTTCAAATTATCTTATTCATGAACAGGCACACATTTTCTAGTTTTAAATTTAATTTTGAATAAATAATACATTGTTTTGTTAATAGTTTTCCATTAAAATAAATCTCTGACTGCTGGAGAAACATCACCTGACTGTTTACAGCAAATGCTTCCCTGTATAGGGTGACCTTAATTTCAAGTGGCACACTGCTGTGTAGAATTCCAAGAATTCAACCCAAGTCTGGAATCTAATCACAGAGGAGCCAGGTTGTTTCAACTAGACGAAAACAAAACACTCACATCATTTCTCAGATACTAAAAAGACATAATTTTACCCCTGTACAAATCATTAGTAAGACCTCATGTACAATATGGCGTTTAGTTTTGGGCACCAGTTCCCAAAAATTATATTGAGAAAGGTGCAGAGAAGGGCAACCAAACTGATAAGAGGCATGGATGAGCTCAGCTATGAGGAAAGAAGTGGTCCATATATTGGACCTGGTGTAGAGTTATTCACTTTCAGGTCATTACAGAGAACAAGGGGACATTCTTTACTTCTAGAGGAAAATGAATTTACCTCCACATACAGAAAAGTTTCTTCACAGTCAAAGGTGTGAAAATGTGGAATATGCTCCCTCAAGAAATTATTATTATTATACAAGATATATATAGCGCTAACAGTTTACGCAGCACTTTACAATGTAAAAGGGAGACAATACAGTTACAATACAATACAAGAGGATCAAGATGGCCCTGCTCAGAAGAGCTTACAATCTAATAGATAGCTTTATCCAGCTCAGTAGACTGTTAAAGGATACATTCACCCTTTAAATGAAAAATAATAAATGCACAACTTTTTGCAGTTAAAAAATGTACATTTATTATTTTTTTTACTTGGACCGTGTAAAGCATTGCAGATTGCGGGTGCCATGCAGGACTCCTGCAGACTTGTCTGTGTATCGTATGGGCAGGTAGATGCACACTGACAGGAAGAAAGACTGAACTACTGTACCAAAGCACTCAACATGGTAGTTAATTGAAACTACAAGCTAACAGCCGCAAAGGCTGATAGTACTTGTTGTTTCTCATTCACAGAGCACTGTGAATGAATGACGTGGCTGGGTGGGCGGAGTCCCGCAGGGCCACGTTATTTTCAAACAGTGACAGCGGGCGCCCTGAGAAGATCCCAAGCTCGCTGTCACGGGGGAGAGGGGGAAAGGCTGCAGCTGCTGGAACATGTTACATGTTCCACTCTAAATACAGGTGGAGCAAGTAACATGTTCCAAAAGGTGAACTTATTTTTAAAAAAAGAGCTGGATGCATTCGTAGTGCACAAAATATAAGTGGACATTAACATTTAGATAATAGTACCAGGGGTAGTTGATCTGATTGCCTCCTGGAGAATCAGGAAGGATTTTTTCCCCCCTGATGGAGCAAATTGGATCATGCTTTCAACTCAAGTCTAGAATCTAATCACTGAGAAGCCAGGTTGTTTCAACAAGATGAACTACTTGATACCCAAGCTGCCAGTGAAGTGGACAAGCGACTCATCCACACAGATGCTTTTGTTCGGAATAAACACCTGGGAAAATGTCTTAATTCTAAAATTTAGTGGCCTAATTTAATAAAGTTTATCATATGCAGGGTCCTTTTGGGGAGGGCACTGGGCGTTATCACTGAAATGGAGGAACCGCATGATCATAAAATAACGTGTTTTTAGCATAACCAATGAATTAGAGAGCATGTGATGAATGGGGTGGGTGGACCAATAAGAGTGTAACTCATTTTTTTTTATACGTCCCTATTTATTGTGAGGCCCAAAAAGATTTTGAATTCCTCCACTGTTAACAGTTTCCATTTGTAGGGATGGGCATAACTTGAATTTGGGTTATTGGCTATAGATTGTCAGGCATACAGGTTGCACTGGTCCACAATGAAATGTAATAAATCATTGGAGAAAAATACATTTAAAAAATCAATGGGTACAAAATTTTCCGTGTTAGCCTGAACACCTAACTTTGCAGTAAAAGGGGAAATATTGGCTGCTCCTGAGTTGAGAAAGAGTCCGCTCGGCTGGGAAAAGTTTTGTTCTTGTTTCATGGCTACAGCTTGCAGATCACAACACTCTGTCTTCTCTCTGCCTCCGCCCACCCCCCCTTCTTTCTGAGGGATTCCTCTGACTGGGATGGCTCACTGACCCCAGGACTAGCAGCCAGCCCCGGGACTGGTAGCCCACCCTCGGGACCAGTAAGCAACCCCAGGACAAGTAGCCAGCCCTAGGACCAGCAGCCAGCCCCCAAGACTAGTACCCAGCCCCCCAGGACCAGTAGCCAGCCCTCATGACCAGCAGCCAGCCCCCAGGACCAGAGACTCTCCAATGGTCACAGAGATGGCCTCTGTTAGATAGACCCACCTCCAGGTCCCATTACACTCCGTTGTAGTTTCCAATGGGGCCTGGTGGGGGCTCTTTCTAACATAGACTCTCAAATGGACACAGAGAAGATCTCTGTTAGAGAGACTCCCCTCCAGGATCCATTAGACCCTATTATAATCTCTAATGGGGCATGGTGGAAGCTCTAACAGACTCTCTAATGTACAGCAAGAGGGCCTTTGTTAGAGAGACCCCCCCTCCAGGTCCCATTAGACCCCATTGTAGTCTCTAATAGAGCCTAGTGGGGTCTCTTTCTAACAGACTCTCTAACATAGGCCCTCTGTGTTCATTAGAGAGACCCAGGTCCCATTAGAGTACTCTGCTTCTTTGTTTATTGTTAAGAGATTGTGGGAGGACCCCAGGGTATCGAAGACGAATTAGGGGAGGAGTTAGTAAGATGGCCACGCCCATGTGGAGGCGCCCATGGGGGGGGCACAGTTTGCCATCTTCGTCCTGGGCACCAAATTACCTTGTCCTGGCCCTGGCTCCACTGATGGGTGCTGATGAGGCTGCTCAGATGGGTGCTGATGAGACTGCACTTATGAGTGCTGATGGAGCTGCACTGATGGGTGCTGATGAGGCAGTGGCTTCACTATAGTTGGTGTCAATTGGTTCCCCCCCGCCCCCAATAATGTGTTTCCTAAATAACATTGCATATAATGACAATAGTATGAATGGGCTGCCAAATTGCACTGCAGGGGAACCCAGACATTGTTCCTGTGCAATTCTGATGTGTACTGGCCCTTAAGGGGGCTCGAATATTTCTGTTTTTCAACAAACATTACTTTCTCAGACTTGAAGCACATTTGTATAACAGTCTTGAAGTGTCACTGTTTCATATATTTGAATGGTGTGCTGCACTTTGTTGGATATAATAAAGAGTGCTGCTTTTTTTCAGTTGCTGTATGGATGTCCCCAGTGCACATTACTTTGCTGGGATACTAAGCATTACAGTGGAACTGAAGTTCCAGTGTAAGAGACAGTGAGCAGGCAGGCTTTTATTGCAGAAGAGACATGCGCCATCTGTCCCTGGCTGTGCCCACTGGACCCAGTCACCCAGCTGATGACTGATCACTGTACCAGCCCGCTGCTGGTACCATGTGACCACTGTAACCAATCACAGCAGTTCACATGACAGTTGTAAACAATGACTGAACTAAAGAGCCAGAAATGAGAAAATACAAGGTATAGTGAGTGCCATCATCCAGAATAGACAAATGGAAGTCAAGATACGGATTTGGGGTGTCCCACTAGCATCCCTAACACCATTGATTATATAGGCATGGACTATCTCGGCACTCAGGGATAACACAATTTTACATGAAAAAATTAAAACTATTTATTTGAAATATATTGCATGCAAAGACATGTAATAAAAACAATTCTACAACATAGAATACATCCCCACAATGGGGTTTACACACGGTGCCTAAAGTGGTCCCCTATAGGGACATCACCGGCCCATAACATGTAGGCTGTAAATGGTTTCTGACGCTCTCGACCAGTTTCGCGGTGGATTCCGCTTCTTCAGGAGATTTGATCATCAAGGTACAGCTAAGGTATTTAGGAACTATACATAAATATAGAAATGTCAATCAATTAATATGCATCAAAAGGTAAAGAATTTTTTTATATAAAGCTGGGAAATTTGAGTATTAACTTACCCCAGGAGGGTCGCAGCCAACTTAGAGGGCCAGAAACACACCCATTAAGGGCTATCCCCCCACGGCGGACATGGGGGACAAATGGAGCGGGATAACTATATATAGAAAAGGGGGATAGCATAAATAATGTATCGTCCAGGGAAACCAATTGGCTACAAAGGAGGATCCCCGTGATGGAGCTTGAAAGGTGCAGGGACAGTGGGGAAAGAAGGGTTGAAGGTGAAAAAGGCTAGAAAATGTAGAAAAATAAAAGAAAGAAGGAGGAAAATTTAAAAAATGAAAGGGAAGAAGAAGGAAAAGGATGAAGGTTGAGAAAAAGGGGGACAGGCAGAAGAAAAAAAGGGGAAAAGGAAAGACAGAAAGTAAGGGAAGAAAGACAACAGAAAAGGGGCAGGAAAGGAAAGAGGGGGA
>BLSH010431951.1:210888-221986 GCA_018402905.1 Glandirana rugosa
TCTTTTCCCAGGTTCACGAGGAAAACTTTCCACTTCTCTCCCTCTTGTAACCGACGTTGCCATTTTTATATATTTTAAAATCCATAACAGGGTTTAAAAAAGCAGCACTGCTGACTTACCCCTGGCTTTTATCCTTGGTTTGGTTTGAAACAAACTCACAATAAGCAATTTAAACACCCGATATATTCCTACTTGTGCCACGTCAGGCACTAACCAGGCAATGAAGTAAGGATGAGGATGACAGCCCTGAACTTTACAACTGCAGCTGACATATTCTGTGTTGAAGGGTTCCTTTAAATGGATTATTCATTTAAAAGCAGAATGCTGCTTTGAATTTGTGAGATAAAAAAACTTTTCTAAAAATGATTTAAAACAACCCTGTTTCTTATCTGTCTATATATTACCGTTGCAGCCAATGTTCTCCCTCTCTTCACCTTTCAAAAGGAGCACTTGGACCCTTTTCTGTCAGTTTCCCAATGAACTAAAATGATCCGACTGTCCTCAAGCACTGCTCCCAGCTAAGTATTCAAATTTCTGTCTATGCAGGAGGTAAGGTGGAGAACAGACACTGCAAATACTACTTTCCTCAGGAAGGAAAACGAATTATTGCAAGAGGCTTTTCAATATGTCTGATCAAGTTTTCCCCCAAAAGCAGTTGGCTGGTTGGTGGGCTGTGGATTATTTCCTATCTTAGAGCTAACTTAAAATTTATATGAAAAAGAGGACTAATATGTTGGTTTCAAAGGCCTTTTTTATCAGAAAATAGATGCAGAAACTCGCCTCCCTCTACTGATGGGGGTCAGTGGTGCTTTGTGCATGTGGCTTCATAGGGTAGGTGTGGCCAAATTGCACTAACATTGGGAGGGCCTTAAAGAGGTATTTTTGAATAAAGCCAGAAGTGTCCTAAATAAAGAGTCCAGGAGGTCACTACGCAGAGTGTACGGTTCAGGAGTGCGCTATGTACAGAGTGCAGGGTTCAGGAATGCACTATGAACAGAGTGAAGGTTTCAGGAGTGTGCTACACACAGATTGCAGGGTACAGGAGTCCACTGCACACAGAGTGCAGGGTTCAGGAGTGTGCTACGTACAAAGTGCCGGGTTCAGGCTTACTCTATGCACAGAGTGCCAGCTTCAGGAGTGCCCTGTGTGTAGAGTGCAGGGTTCAGGAGTGTGCTAAATACAGAGTGCAGGGTCCAGGAGTGCACTACATACAGAGTTCAGGGTTCAGGAGTGAGCTACTTATAGAATGCAGGGTTCAAGAGTGTGCTACGCAGAGAGTGCAGGGTTCAGGAGTGCGTTACACATGGAATACATGATTCAGGAGTGCGTTATACACAGATTGCAAGATTCAGGAGTGTGGCACGCTACACGCAGAATGCAACATTCAGGAGTGCTCTACATTCAGAGTTCAGGGTTCGGGAGTGTGCAGGGCACAGAATTCAGGGTTCAGGACTGCGCTACACACTAAAAGCAGGATTCAAGAGTGCGCTATGCAAAAAGTGCAGGATTCAGGAGTGTGCTATGCACAAAATGCAGGGTTCTGGAGTGCGCAACTTACAGAATACAGAGTTGAAGAGTGCGCTTCTTACAGAATTCAGGGTTCAGTAGTGCACTATGCAAAGAGTGCAAGGTTCAGGAGTGCGGTACACACAGAATGCAGGGTTCAGGAGTGTGGTGCACACAGAATGCAGGGTTCAAGAGTGTGCTACACACAGAATGCAGGGTTCAGGGGTGCACACCACACAAAATGTAGGATTCAGTGGTGCATATCTCACAGTCTAGTTTAAACCCAAACCCCACCCTCAACCCTTCCTCCTCAACAGCTAAACTTTGTTAGTCTGCAGCCATCTTTTTCAACTCTAACCTCTACACCCCACAGCCCTCATCTTTACACACCTCCCACCCTCACTGTCCTCATCTGCCTACCTGCAAACACACTCATTTGCAGATCCACACATAAAGTGTAAATGTTTTTAGAGGGTGGTAATTATGGATGACTCATCCTCCTGGCCCCTCCTATATAAACTCTCTTGCTGCTGGCTTACGTCATATGAGGAAGGGGTATGCCCTGAAACATGTAGTCTTTGGTCATAGCAACCAGCCGCTCTATTCCATATTAGTCCTCTTTCTGTAATTTCCAGCAGCTTTGGAGCATTTTTTCAGTGTCCATCAGTGCCCTCATTAGTGGAGTTCCCCTGCGGGCTCTTCCGCCAGCACTTGACCTCAGCTCCAGCTCCAGAGTGTGTCATTTCCGGTCCACAGGCATGTCATGTCCAGGACGCCGGTGACTGCTGGGACTCTGGCTCTCCCCATCTCCCCCAGGTGTTACCCGGTAGGGTTGCCACCTCATCCCTTTAAAACCGAACACATATTAATTACACAGATTGTGGCTGATTAAATTCACTTAGTGCTTTAGCTGTATTAAATTAGCCCTGTGTAATTATTATGTGTTTGGTTTTAAAGGGATGAGTTGGCAACCCTATTACCTCGCCATTATTATCTACCATCCACTGGGTCTAGGACCCTATTCTTTCCCCAAGACCCTCTACTGTACCAACCATCTGACGGTATCTGTGGGCTGTGTGTTTCATACTATCTGCCACTGTACCTTGCTAATCTGGAATCTAACATGTGAACTGCTTTTAACTTATATCTTGGAATAAACGGTGACATTGTTATTATTTTTTTACCTTTGGGTCTGAGTTTGTCATTTATTACCCAGTTTGGATTAGCGCTCCTATTTTGTTGCTTTTGAAGCAGCTTCCACTGTGTTTTTTCACCTTTTATCCATTTTGAATTTTTCTGTGTGCCCGGTTTTTGCTTTTCGTGTCCTTCTGTTGTCCCAACCCTGAGTGAGGGTTCTGTGGGAGCTTCCGGGAGAGGTGTGCTGTCACTTGTAACACGGAAGCCAGGTTTCTGCATTTACAAGTGACAGTAAATAGCAGTGTATACAGGGCCATTGCCAAAGGTACCAACACATTCCAGCCAAACAAAAACTCAGAGGCCCCATTCACACTTTGCGTAATGGGGACGTTACTGCTTGCTTTTAGAGAGTCAGGCTTTTTTCAGTGCACATTTTAGCGTGTCTGTAGCATGCTTGCCGTGCTAACTGCATTTGGGATGCCATAAACATTCAATGGCACCACAAGCGTGATGCACGTTTGCAGGGCTTTTATGAGCATTTCCAAAACATGCGTCAAAACGTGCATTTACTATGCGCTTTGTTGCATACTCAGGAAATGCCAAGTGTGATTGCAGTCTACTTTTGACTACTTCTGATATGTTCACAAAAAGAGGCATACTATAAGCATGGTTTAGGTGGACAGAGGCCTTTCGGTTCTTTTGCATTTTAGGATACTCTGTTATTTAAGAATTTGATACTGCAAGGAGTGCTCTTCTTTTGTTAATATGGAAGCCAAGGCAATATTTTTTCATGTCTGGAAATTGTTATTCCTAATCAATGTGCCTTACCTTTTACATCATTGCTCTCCCCCCAGCATTCTTAAAATGTCAGGTACTAAATTTTCTTTCTCCAGGCCTGGAGGAGAGGTGCAACATGATAACTTTTTTAACTACTATTGATGGGCACAACTTTTTATTATGTTTGTGAGTGTGTTTGAGTGTTTTTAAGCTAAATTTTAAATATATTGGTTATATTCCAAATGGGATCACACTATGTGGGATGTGGAGATTATGGAGAACTGATGGAGTGATCTTAAAGGAGCTGTTACCGCCAAAGGAGATTTCTGTGAATGCCTTTTTTGCCATTCAGTAAAATAAGAGGCAAAACCCTTTGGTGAGTGTGGTCTCTTAAGGGGAGGGGTGCGAATGCCTTGTTCAGTGGGGGAGGATTGTATGAATTACACAATGTGGAGCACTGCAACAAGAATATTGACTGGTAATTTTTATTTATTTATTTATTTATTTCATATGAAGACATCACAGATGGATGCATGAACGCTATGTCTATATCACTCTCACTCGCACTTTTCAAAAGTTTACAGAGACTTAAGATGTTGCATAATCCAGCCAATTTCAGGGATACTTCCCTGGTCAAATTGTTCAGTGGAAAAAAGCAATTTGATTAGCAATTAGATGCAGTTGTATGGGTAACTTCCTTCTTAAGGCTGGGTTCACACCTAAGATGGATGCGGCTGACAGCAGGGGTCCGGTGTGTCCCTGTTCTCAGTTTCAGGGATGAATCAGGTCCGAATTTTTGCCTGAATTCGGACCTGAAATGGAGCCAAAGACGCACAGGACATCTGTGCAATTTGCTCCGCAGCCCCCCCGGAGATGTGTAAACCCGCTCCATTGAGAGCCAGTCACAATCTCCTGTCATGGGAATTGGATGCGAAAAAACCCTCATACAATTTGCATAAGTGTGAACCCAGCCTTGAAGTGGTTGTTAAGCCACTATTTCATCTTTATATCATCCCCTCTGTCAGATAAAAATCTACATCCTAGTGCCTGTGCTTTATAAAAAAAATGCAGATTTCTATCTGTTTTAACAGTGTCTTCCAGCGATCACATGACTTCAGGCTCTCAGCTCTCCCAGTCTGATATCTCCAGTGGGCAGGGCCAAAATTCCCCTGCTGACCTCAGCCAGGGAGGAGGGGAGGAGAGGAGCAGAGAGCCTGGAGTCATGTGTTTACTGGAAGACACTGCTAAAACAGGTAGAAATTGGCTTTTTTTTATAAAGCACAGGCACTAGGATACAAGTTTTTATGTGACAGAGAGGATGATATAAAGATCAGTTGGTTTTGAAGAGTGGGGAGAGGAGCAGACCAGCAATAGTGAGAGATGACAGGCAGGTAGAGGAGGGGGAGGAGGACAGAGGGAGACACAAGAGAGCTGCAGATAGCTGCAGATAATGGAGGCACATACATTGACAATGGTGTCAGAGTTCAGCAGCCCTGATATATTGTGGTCAAAGTACAGGGGGTAGGTAGAAACTGTCAGGATCATCCAGGTATTTCAGGTAATACATGGGTCCAAATGACAAAGCACAAGCACTGTGTTGTATAACATGCTTTATAGGAACTGGATCTTTATTTTCACATTTTTAACTGCTTCAACACAGCTCTGTAACACATTCCTAGATTTTTTCTTCTCAAAAATTGACAAAATAAGACACCAAATTCTTACCACACCACATGTTTTATCCATATCATTTCCTGACCCACCTAGCTTCACTGGCTCCTCTCTCTCCCACTTCTCTGTACTTGACTCTTCATCTCTAACTAAATTGGTCTCTAATATGAAATCCTCCACCTGCATACTTGACCCTATTCCCACCCACTTATTTAAATCCTGTTTTAGTTCTCTAATGGTTTTGTACCAACAATCCACAAAGCTACCGCTATCACCCAGGTTCCAAAAAACCCAACATGGCCCTGGACAAATTAAACAATTTTCGCCCAATATCTAACTCACCCTTCCTTGCCAAGATCTTTGAGCGGCTGTGACATCTCAGTTACCGAACCCCTCCAATCTGGTTTTCAGCAGCTGCACAGCACAGAAACCACCTTGGTCAAAGTCACTAGCGACCTTCTGTTAGCCTCTGATTCCGGGTCTCTAACTATTCTTATTCTACTAGATCTTAGTTCTGCCTTTGATATTGTAGATCTCAATCTATTACTCTCTCACCTTGAAACCATATTTGGAGTCTCAGAATTGGCTCTGAAATTGATTAAGTCATATCTCACTGATCACTGTCACTTTGTTTCTCTTGGTGTATTTAAGTCTGAATCTGGTCCAGTCAAGCACGGTGTTCCTCAGGGCTCAATCTTGGGTCTGTAACATAAATGTAAGTGTAAGATAGTTTTGCCTTAGTGAGATGTGATGTGGTCTGTAGAAGTAGTAGAATCATAGATGTAGTTTAATTCTGTGTTATTAAAAATCTAGTATTCAATGTCAGTCATGCACATATGTTCCTTCATTAGCATTTGAATAGGACAAAGCCAGCTCTAAGGATCAAACTGACACCTAGATGGTAATAAAAATTCCCCATCAGAGTAAACATAAGATTTATCACCTGTCACAGCTTCAAAGAAAGCTGCTAGTTTTCTTGGCTGCAAGGACCCACAGGGGGCCTTTGCAAGGCTCTATACAGTCTACAAACTTAAGAGATCTAAAGAATACATTTTATCTCTCATAAAAGCTGAAATATTAGCGACAGAGAGATGAAAATAATTCCTTCCGATCGTACACTTGATGGGTTACAAATACATTCATTCTGTATTTGTAACATGGGTAGATTCCAAGCAAAACACACAAAACTGTTAGATGTCACCTGGTTGTGGCAGGCAGACCGTGATTGGCAATGTCACGATTGGAGCAATGTGCTGGTGTTGGAAATCATATCCATGATCCAGCGATCAGCCCCGTTCTGGCCCAATTTGACGCTGGTCATTTCAGAACACAAAACATCCTGTGGGCTGGGACAGGAACACCCCCCCTAGGTTGATTGGCCAGGGGCTAATGTCCAGCCCACATCCATATTTCAATAAATTGGGAAGCCTGAGATATGGACAGGGTGCCCTTACAAAGTCAGTTCTAAACTGGGGAGTCTCCATAAAGTTTTCCAACATACTTCTGTCCAGGGATAAGCTTTGGTAAAGTTTATTTCTGTTTTTAGTCCATTTTATTTTAATAGCGAATTGCCAATTGTATGTCTGTTTATCTTTTTGTATTTTTTGTAACTACTTTTTTCTTTGTATATATTTCTTATACACTGCCCACTTTTGGGATATTAAATGATAAAATTAATAAGTGATTTTTGTTTACTAAGCTAGGACTCATATCTCTAGAGAGATTGTTGTATTTTGGTGCCTAAATACTTGGTCTAAGCTACGTGCTAAGCTATCGGTATGCAATTGCTCTGCATGTTGGCAGATTGCGTGTAGATTGTGAGCTAACAGATCTGCCAGATGGAGATCTGTGTGTGTGTGGTGGCCCAGCAGACCAGTCTGTGGACAAACTGTTGGGTGGTGGCAGGCTATCTTTTATTGTGGGTCTGGTGTGTGGGTGTGTGGACAGTGGGAAGAGTGATTAGCACTGGGGTTTTAGCTTGCAGGATAGCTAGAGAAACCCTAGAAGTGTGTACTAATTGCTACACTGCTCCCCAACCCTTAGAGTACACCAGATTGTTCGTAAAATTTGCATCTGCCTGTGTGTGGTTAGCCAGCTGGATTGGAGTGGAATCTCCCTCTAGTGGTAGTCAAAGGTAGTGCGGGCTGTGAAAGTACAGCAAAGTCTTATTGCTTAGTATAAGTTCCCCCTTATTCCCCTCATATAATCCCAGTCACTGAACCACGTCGCACTTAGCTAGTCGCCATGGGCGTGTGTAATCCGTGACAGATTAGTGGCAGCGAGCGGGATTTGCTTAGTGCATTAGTGCATGGTTTATTCATTTAGCCCGTGTACTAAAGGTTGGAAGCTTGTTAGAAGCAACTGACCTACAGAAGCACACTCAGTGCATAATTTTTGTTTTTGTAACAGACATACTTTTTCTATTTGCTCCCCACCCCCTCTTGTTTTTCTTTTCTATCTATTATTTTGGCAAAATGGCTGAGACGGTGATCAGCTACGTGAAGCAAAGCCGAGATGACCTGCTGAATTTGTATGAGACCAGAGGCATCCCGACCACAAAGAGCCAGACGAAGGATCAGATGATATGCGCCCTGGTGGAGAAAGACAAGGAGGAGCAAGCCTCAGATATGAAGTCACAGGATATGACTTATGACACCGTAGAGGAGCAGCAGTCCTCCCCACCAGTGGATGTTGATGGCGGACCAACCAGAGGTCCTGTTATCATCCTTGTAGGCTGACCTACAACTGCTAGGCCCAGTCAGTGAATCATTAGGTTTCCAGTTCATTCTGCAGCACAGACAAGCAGAGAGGGAAGCAGAGGACAGACGAGCCCATCAGGAAGCATTGGACAGACGAGCCCAGAGGGAAGCAGGGGACAAACGAGCAGAGCGGCAACATCAGCTGGAGCTAGCAAAACTCCAGCTGCAGCAGTACAGGCCTGCTGGTAATGCTGAGCCCAGGGAAGAATGAATACACAAAATCTCCCTGGAAAATTAACAACCATGGACAAAGATGGCTATATGGACACTTTCTTACAGGTATTTGAAAGGACTTGTCGTCTTGTCAGTACTGCCTGCCCAAGGAGCAATGGGCACAGTACTTCACACCAGGGCTGAAAGGCAAGGCCCTGGATATACTTTTGAGTCTTCCGGAGGGACAAGAAAGGGACTATGAGGCCCTTAAGCAGGCCATTGTTAAAGAGTACCAACTTACGCCAGAGGTGTAAGTTGCAAACATTTCAGGACATTGCATCCTAATGGCAGCTACCTGGACCTTGTTTGCAGTTTGTGCACTGCTTTCCGGCAGTGGCTAAAAGGACTCTCCATAAGCACCTTTGACACCCTACAGGAGCTAATGATTAAGGACCAGTTCCTATGGGCACGTCCTTCTGAGGTCCAGCAGTTTGTGCTAGACCGAGATCCAAAGACAGTGGATCAAGCATCAGAAATAGCCGACGCCTACGCGGTTAACAGAATGTCTGACACCAGGAGGACTACTGCACCCAACGGGAAAGGACAAAAAGCAGGTGGACCCTCTTCTCAGGACAGCCAGAGGACCAAGCCACTCGGACCTCCAGGAGCCAAACCAACAGGCGTGGATACCTGAAAATGTTTTGTCTGCAACCAGATTGGTCACATCAGTATGTCCTGTCCTGAGGGAAAGCAGGCTGCCCCATCTACCAAACCAACCAGCACAGAGCCTACTGTCTTGTGTGCTTCCAGGAATGCACGGGATCTCTCTGATAATCTGCAGCCTGTCACTGTGAGTGACAAAGCTACCACTAACATAAGGGATAGTGGAGTGGAGGTGACCTTAGTGTACCCTGAAGTGCTGAAACCTGAGGATCTCATCCCTGTTAAGACCATGACCATAGGTGTGCGCAGCCTATTAAATTAGGGTGTGCACCACAAAACGCAAACCAACATGAGTGTGTGTGTGTATATATGTCAGAAGGGCAGAGGACGGTGTCAGTAGTTTATTTTTATTTATTTATTTTTTTTTTACAATTTTGTATTTTATTATTTTTTAACAATATTTTATTTTATTATTATTTTTACAATTTTATTTAGGAGTCCTGCTGGGGGGCTTTGGTGAAATATCAGGGGTCTAAATAGACCCCTGATGTCTCACTTTTGAGACAGAGACTAAGGACAGAGATTGCCCAGTTACTTTCTCTGCAGCCAGGCAGCAGGGGGAATCTGCACAGTACAGAGTGATCATGGTGTGCCCAGGCACACCTGCCACCCTATGTGCGCCCGCCTATGACCATGACTGTAAAAGGTGTAGGGGGCATCAACCCAGCCATAGCCACAGCCTGGGTTTATCTAGGCTGTGGAGCGGGAAGAGGAATGAGAAAAGTGGGGGTAACAGATGTCATTCCCTCAAATGTGTTATTGGGCACTGACCTGGAGCGGTTGGTAGCCCATTTAAGAGACATATTCAGCCCCCCTGGAACCTGCATCTCCACCTGAAGCCCCAGATTCACGTAAAGTACTGTTGGGTGACCCAGTGCATATTGGGAACTCTGGGGAGGGTCAGGGGGCTAATGACTGTGTGCCAGGCTATGACCCTAGTGGGTCTCTGGAGCCCAGGCTTAGAGAAGTACTTAAAGCCAAAATGGACTCTGAAACTGATAATCTTTTATGTGCTGTGAAATGTCATGATCTGTGCCATGCAGACCTTCCCTCTGCTGCAGTGGTGACTCCCGGAGCCCACCCGTCTGCCCCGAACTGGTCACTGCTTACTGCTACAGAGGAACTGTCTGTGGAAGGGCCCAATCCAACTGGGACGGACCCTTGTGAACTTGGCCAAGCAGGCCTGAGGTCCCCTCATGCTGTTGTCTCCCTGTCATCTGTGACAGATAGCGCTGAGTCCCCTAAGGCTGTTAAAATTGACATCAGCCTGGAGGAGAACAGAGGTCTGGCTGACGGACTGCCAGCTGGGGATGGTGGGATGAGGGTATACAGGGAACAGAACTGTGACCCTGTAACCATTTGTAAAGAAAAATAATGTTTTGAAAAAATGTTTTGCTAAAAAGGCAAATTGTGTGTCAGCATCTCCTAGTAAGAACAAGCATGGTGTGCCTGTAACCCTATGCGATACAAAGTCTTCTTTGGTCTGCTCCTCTGTCATCACAGCTAAAAGTACCACCATTGTGGATTCTGGGTTGTGCATCACAGAGGAAGGACAACAAGGTGAGGGGGCAAATCTGACCCCATATGAATCTGCTCCCTCAGAGGCTGCAGCTGATGGTACTGCATTCCTTACAGGCTGATAGGTTTGGTGTCAGCCTAGAGGAATTCAGGTGTTGTGTTGACAGGTCCTCTGCTGAGGCAGAAGGAGCAGAGATGTGGGAGACAGGTCAAAGGGCGGAGCTGACACCTAGATGGTAATAAAAATTCCCCATCAGAGTAAACATAAGATTTGTAACCTTCCGCAGCTTCAAAGAAAGCTTCTAGTCTTCTTGGCTGCAAGGCCCCATAGGGGGCCTTTGCAAGGCTCCATACAGTCTACAAACTTAAGAGATCTAAGGAATACATGCTATCTCTCATAAAAGCTGAAATATTCGCGACAGAGAGATGAAAATAATTCCTGTTGATCGTACGGGTGATGGGTTACAAATACATGTCATTTTGTATTTGTAGCATGAGTAGATTCCGAGCAAAACACACAAAACCATTATATATCACCTGGTTGCGGCAGGCAGACTGCGATTGGCACTGTCATGATCAGAGCAATGTGCTGGTGTTGGAAATCCTATCCACGACCCAGCGATCAGCACCGTTCTGGCCCAATTTGACGCTGGTCATTTCAGAACACGAAACATCCTGTGGGCTGGGCAGGAACACCCCCCTGGGTTGATTGGCCAGGGGCTTACGTCCAGCCCACATCCATATTTCAAAAAATTGGGGAGCCTGAGATATGGACAGGGTGCTCTCACAAAGTCAGTTCTAAATTAGGATGTCTCCATAAAGTTTTCCAACATACTTCTGTCCAGGGATAAGCT
>BLSH010431951.1:241993-254869 GCA_018402905.1 Glandirana rugosa
AGTAATAGTACTACCTTATGATGGGACGCCGGGTCAGAGAATTCCCTCCCCTAGTACGAGACGAAGTTATACAGTGTCATGTACAACCGTAAGTACCAAGGGAGTTACTTGACATCGAGGGGTCATGGCCGTCGTGAATTCGGCGGGGTCTGGTACTGTGAGGGTGGTGGTACGAACTGATATCCGTTCTATGTGAACATAAACATGAGGAGTGGACCAACGACGGTGTGTGTGAACTGTGGTAAACTTGGTTTATTCAAATAAAACCAGAGTAGTCTGGTGTCCTGTACCAAGGTCATTAGGTACAGGAATCAGATGAACAGAAGATTTGGTTCAAATGGTGTCAAGTGTGTGTGGCAGCAACCAGGTGAGGAGTACAAATACAAGTGTATCTTGCCTATAGTCAAGCATGGTGGTGGGAGTGTCATGGTCTGGGGCGGCTTAAGTGCTGCCGGTACTGGGGAGCTACAGTTCATTGAGGGAACCATGAATGCCAACATGTACTGTGACATATTGAAGCAGAGCATGATCCCCTCCCTTAAGAGACTGGGCCGCAGGGTAGTATTCCATCATGATAATGACCCCAAACACACCTCCAAGATGACCACCGCCTTGCTAAAGAAGCAGAGGGTAAAGGTGATGGACTGGCCAAGCATGTCTCCCAACCTAAACCCTATTAAGTATCTGTGGGGAATCCACAAATGGAAGGTGGAGGAGCGCAAGGTCTCTAACATCCACCAGCTCCATGATGTCATCATGGAGGAGTGGAAAAGGACACCAGTGGCAACCTTGATGCTCTGGGGAACTCCATGCCCAAGAGGGTTAAGGCAGTGCTGGAAAATAATGGTGGCTATAAAAAAGATTGAAACTTTGGGCCCAATTGGGGCATTTTTAATTAGGGGTGTACTTACTTTTGTTGCCAGTGATTTAGACATTAATGGCTGTGTGTTGAGTTACTTTAAGGGGGCAAAAATGTACACTGTTATACAAGCTGTACACTCACTACTTTACATTGTAGCAAAGTGGCATTTCTTAAGTGTTGTCACATGAAAAGTTAGAATAAAATATTTACAAAAATGTGAGGGGTGCACTCACTGTTGTGTGATACTGTACATGTTTCCACTTGGCCAACTGCTTAGGTCACATGGACTCAAGTATCACTTCTATGCTGATGACACTCAGATATACATCCACACTAAACCAGATTCTACTTTGGCTGCTTCTCTCCTATCTAACTGTATTTGTGATATAAAAACTTGGATGGCCCATAACTTCCTTCAATTAAACTGTGACAAGACCAAAGTCATGCTTATTGGCAACCCCCATCAATTACGGAAGGCCAGTCCAAATAGCCAAAACCAAAAAACGTTTTTCTTTAGACAAGCTTTCACTTAATTGTCCCTTTATCCCTTGTGTTATGTTATCCTCTGTATTTCTTGTGTTTTCCTTGTAAAGCACTTTGAGAAGCCACCTTTAAAGGTGCTATATAAAATAAAGGTTTTTTTTTGGGGGTTAACAAACGCTTTAAGCCTCCCTAGGTCATGGTCTGACTCCCTCAAGATGGGTAAAAATTAACTACATGGAAGGTACAAAGGTGGAATCCTATCATAGAAAATGAAGCATAAAGGGACATTGGGCATGCAGAATACAACTGCTGCATTCCAGTAATTTTCCAAGCGTGAGAAAAGTCACTTTCATGATGGTTTTATCAGAAAAGATAAGGCATTGTTCTACTGGAATGACAACACTGTCAAACCTTAATACAATATACTGTAGGACTTTCACAGCAGGCAATACATGGAAAGGAAACACAACTGTGGCACTAATATGCCCAACAATGGGACTGAAAAGAAAAATAAATCTGATCTAGAAAATGCTTTGTGTAAATAAAACAGCAATGTTCACACATTCGCATGTGAAACATTTGCAAATTTGGCAGATATGAATATATTGTGTGCCTTTATTTATGGTAGACTTCCTGGCCTACGCAGCTAGAGAGGTTATGCTGTAGGCCAGGACATGCCTGGAAGGCTTGGTCAGAATTCTTTCCTTGATATTAATTAAATTGGTTTACAAAAAAAAAAATATCAAAGGTTTATCTAGACTTTCAGCAGTCCAACACCCTGTTTTTACTTGGGCCTGGGAGTTGGGGATTTTGGGGCAACTGTCTCTTGTGCAGTTAGCACTCTTTCTTAAGGTGTACCAAAGTGCTAACTGCACAAAAATTGGTTGTTCGCCAGATAAATTTAATTGTTTTTAAATTCTGTAAAACTGCAAATAAAGAAACATAAACCACGGCACTACCTGCCTGAAGTTTTCATGTTCTCCCTGTGCTTGCGTGGGTTCCCTCTGGGTACTCCAGTTTCCTCCCACACTCCAAAGACACGCTAGTAGGTTAATTGGCTCCTGTCTAAATTGATCCTAGTAAGTATATATATGAATGTGAGTTAAGGACCTAAGATTGTAAGCTCCTTGAGGGCAGGGACTGATGTGAATGTACAATATATGTATGTAAAGCACTGCGCAAATTGATGGTGCTATATAATACCTGTAATATATAAAAATATATCTTGCTATCTTTGGACTGCTTCAAGGCTATATTTTCATGTGAACATCGGGATTCACAATTGTACATTGGGCGGTTGAGCTAAATACCTGATGGAAGCTTCTGTCTACAATGTCCCTCTCTGTGAGTGCCACATGTTCTTTCTATTATCTTCAGTTATAATAAATCATGTAGCTCTTGAGATATGCTATCTGATAGCAAATTAGGCTCTTTTCCAAAATTGCATTGTCTCTACACTTGACATACAGTATGTGAACTTCAAGATGACAGCTATCTGTCTATACTTAAAGGGAAGACAATTATAATGCTGCTTCAATTTTAAACTGGCACAATGCATTGGTGTACTAGAACCAATAATCACATTTCTAGCCTATGAAAGATTTAAAATTGTCATCCAATAACCATTAGTCAATATGAAGACAGTATTGAACAAGCAGACTTTAGCTTTAATTACATTACTTTTTTCGCAATGCCAAAAATATACTTTTGCTATGCTCTTTTTTTACTTTCCCTGCACATTTTTTTAAACAATAAAAGTTCACATCTGGACTTAATGTGAAGCCTTTGGAATGCAGCCTAAGAATGAGAAGTTATGAGATCTTTTGTAATATTAGTTACAGTGAAAAAGTATTTGATCCCCTTCTGATTTTGTACATTTGCCCACTGACAAAGCAATGATCCATCTATAATTTTAATACTAGGTTTATTTTAGCAGTGAGAGACAGAATAACAACAACAGAATCCAGAAAAACACATTTTAAAAAAGTTATAAATTGAATTGCATTTTAATGAGTGAAATAAGGATTTGACCCTTTTGCAAAACATGACTTAGTACTTGGTGGCAAAACCCTTGTCGGCAATCACAGAGGTCAGATGTTTCTTTTAGTTGGCCACCAGGTTTGCACACATCTCAGGAGGGATTTTGTCCCACTCCTCTTTGTAGATCCTCTCCAAGTCATTAAGGTTTTTAAGGCTGACATTTGGCAACTCAAACCTTCAGCTCCCTCCACATATTTGCTATGCCATTAAGGTCTGGAGACTGGCTAGGCCAATCCAGGAACTTAATGTGCTTCTTTTTGAGCCATTCCTTGGCCGTGTTTGGGTCATTGTCGTGCTGGGATACCCATCCACGACCCATTTAAATGCCCTAGCTGAGGGAAGGAGGTTCTCACCCAAGATTTGACAGTACATGGCCCTGTCCATCGTCCATTTGATGCAGTGAAGCTGTCCTGTCCCCTTAGCAGAAAACCACCCCTAAAGCATAATGTTTCCACCTCCATGTTTGACGGTGGGGATGGTTTTCTTGGGGTCATAGGCAGCATTGCTCCTGCTCCAAACAGTTGAGTTGATGCCGAAGAGCTTCTGACCACAATACTTTCACCCAGTTCTCCTCTGAATCATTCAGAACAACCAAAATTAGGCCCATTGGGGATTTTCCACAGCACTATTGTTCAAAAAGGATTGTTACACAATAACATAAGTAAAAAACAGTATTTATTTGTTCAGGGTTAAAATATCACATAATTGAGGACACACAAGTAAATAAGAAAAAAGGGGAAACAGTAAAAAAACCACTAAAGCATGAATAGCCAGTGTTGAGACCAGACGGCTAAGCAGGCCTAAGGTGTGGCCTGATGAATACTGGTTTGCTGAGATTCCAACATGTTTCGAAGGTTGAATTTAATGATACTTCTTCCTCAGGGAAAGCAACACTATATGGAGTGGTTCTGCAGGGTAATGAACAGACATGAATACATTGCACATATCCAACATGTTCACAAAAGTATAATGTTAATATACCAACAATTCCAGTGACATGCATATATACAAATAATAGCTATACATATGAGCATGCGTCTGTCCCAAGGGGGCGGCGGTACTTACCCGAAAATGCTCGTGGATGACAAATGAGTGTGGAAGTGATAAAAGGGGGTTGAACGAATAGCCAATAGACCACATTAGTGAATGGCCCCCAGACAGCGCGTCAATCGCCTCAAATGAGTCCCAACTCCCCCGCAAGAACCAAAGTAGGGGGAACAGGAAGTCTCCTATCCCTGGGCTCCTGTAAAACAACAAGTGCCAAATAGTAGATAAATATGATAGGCTAATGATGTATAAGTGAATTGCCGGATATCAGGTGATATAACAAGCGGCCCTACTTACTATGGAGGAGTAGATAAAACGAAAGGCCCAAAATCAGTGCAAACACTGATTATTTATAGGAGAAAGAAAACCTATAAGTAAACAACACAAATGAGAAAAGGGGGTCCATAAAAAGGCCAATAAGTTCAAGCCGCCAAAAGAAGAAACTTTGCAGCAAAGAAACAAATAGGTAATTATAATTATGTGCCAAACGGACTTACCTATGTGATAGAAAACAGAGACCAACAGCGTGCATGTCCTCAGATGGTGTGGGGCATGAACTGTTTGAAAAAAGGCCAAAGTATATAAAGGGAAAGCCTATTAATGGGGGGGGGGGCATAATGCAGGCGCGGTCATTATTTGGGCAAACAGGAGTAAGGTACAAGTCTTGTCACGCCCTCCATAATCGGTTCCCCACCCCCCTAGGGAGCCAGGCGGAAAAAGACTCCCCATCCTGTTGGTTCCCCACCGCGACAGCGTCTGACGCCGCCGCACCGCACGTGAGGTGCCGTCACCCGCATGCACAACGGCGCCTGACGTTATCACAGCGCCAGCGCACGCACTGATGCCACGCAAAAGCTGATGAGGAGGGCGGGGACAAATCCCCTGCCGTGGCGAATTACTGCCCCATTAGCTGCAGTGCCAGCTGAGGGGCCTACGTGCGCCCTGGGGGGAGGTGACAAGGTCGGACCCATAGAGAGCCAAGGGCAGAAGACTAACGCAGTCTGGCGGCCCACACATAACAGAACGAATGCAATATGACCATTAGGGGAGCAAAGTGGCTCCCCATAAGGCCAATATAGGAGGCCTCACTGTCTGAAAGGTAGTGCAAGTAAAAAAATCCAAAAAATCCAAAATCAGGCAACCGTCTAACCATTGGACAACAGACGCATGTTCATGTACAAAAATAGATAGATAGGTAGATATATTTGTAGAAAGAAAAAGGGAGGGGGGGGAAGGGAAGGAGAAAGAAAAAAAATAAACATCTGGGAGGGTATACAGGAATGAATATCAGTCCACAAGTTCACGATCAAATCGTCCTGATAAAAAACCTGGGAGGAATGGTTTAAAATTCATTACCCCATTCAACCCAGGAGGTTCTGTGGCATTGAGGGTGTAAATCCACCTGAGTTCTTGTTGCAAGAGCAGTTTGTCAAAATCCCCACCTCGTGGGTTAATATGTATCCGGTCCAAGGCCACAAACCTGACCCTAGGCATTAGGCCACAATGTACAACTCTAACATGACATCCAAGGGGGGTGTCTGGGTCCCCCTTCTTCATGTTGAGGATGTGGCGGCTCATACGTCGGCGGAACTGCTGAATGGTCTTACCGACGTAGAAGCAGCTGCATCCACACTGTAGTAAATAGGCCACCCCTGTGGTCTGACAATTAACAAAATGTTTGGGTTTAAGTGCCCGGTGATTGGGTAATGTGATGTGTTTACTTGTATCTAAGTATTTACACTGTGAGCATGTCCCACACATGAAGGTGCCCCAATGCAAGCAGGGGTCACCTCCAATATGGGCCGCATGCTCACTGTGTACCAACATGTCTCCAATCGAGGTTGCCCTGCGGTATGTAATGAGGGGATTGGGAGGCACAAAGGGGCCCACTACTGGATCCAGGGTAAGTAGGTGCCAATGTCGTTTGAGAATATGTCTGATACGGTTGTGTTGATTATTGAATCGTGTAATGATCCTGTTTACCGGTAATGTATCTCGGTCATTTTCAGGTTTGTATAGTAATTGATGTCTTGGTGATTGTGTCACCTTGTAAAAGGCCTTTGTCAGGGATTTTTTACTATACCCTCTAAGCAGCAGGCGAAACTGTAAGGCGTGTGCCTCCTTTAGAAATGTATCATGGTTGGTACAATTTCATTTGAGTCTGAGATATTGGCTATATGGGATTGAATTGATGAGAGATTGAGGGTGGGCACTGGAGGCATGGAAGATATTGTTCCCTGCCGTAGGTTTACGGTACAATGCACAGGAAATAACTCCTGCAGAGTCTCTCAAATTTCCAACTACAAGATAGACATCTCAGTCTCTTGAAAAAAGGACTGATATTCTTACCTACTAGTTCTATGTGTGAATTTGAAGTACATAAAGATCTTAATCTCTTCCTTAGAAAGATTTTTTTATAGAACATTCTTTGATAATCCAGGCAAGGCTGAAGATAAACTTGGAGAGATCATGTCCACACAAGAACAGAAAGCCATTGATGATTTGGTTGAACTTTTGAATAAAAACAAATCAAGTGTAGAAAATAGTGATGATGAGGAAGAAGAAGAATATAGGAGAGATGTGAACCTCAAAATAAAATCCACCAAAATGGCGTCACTAAGCAACAATAAATGGATTAGCATTTTTTAAATCTCATACGCTTTTTACCTGAAGAAAAGTGATTGGAGTATATGGACTCCTGACAACCTAAACAAAGAAGAATGTAGGGCTTTGGTAGAATTAAAGAGCGACCCAAATATAATAAATAAGAACAGTGATAAGGGTGGTAACATTGTTATTATGAATGATGAAGATTATGTAGAAGAAATTGAAAGACAGCTAAAAGATGAATCTACTTATCGTAGAGTAATCTATAGCCCGTTCCCACATCTGATTTCAGAATTAAATTACAAACTTAGACTTGCGGAAGATGCCGATTTAATTCCCAAAAAGGAGCTAAAATATCTTAAAGTGGATACGCTCAATATCCCTGTGCGCTACACCATTCCCAAGATCCTTAAAACAAAAAAAAAACAACCCGGAAGACCAATTGTATCCGCTGTTGGAGGCCCCCTTGAAAGAATCGGAAAATATTTAGAACTTCTGATTAAAGAAATGGTGACCCAACTGAAATCTTTTGTAAAGGACACAGCGGACATTTTGAGAAGATTACAGGATCTGGCCCTTCCGGAGGGGGCATATCTAGTAGGTATAGATGTGGAACGTTATATACATCTATACCTCATGAATGGGGTTTGAAGTCAGTCCTCTCTTACTTGGAAAAACATCACCCCCTAATGGGAACCCAGAATGAATTTATTATAGAACTGCTGGAATTTCTTCTGAAGAACAACTATTTCCAATTCAATGGAAGATATTATCAACAAGTGAGAGGGACATTTATGGGGGCACCCTGGGCACCAGCATATGCCTGCCTCCATCTGGATCTTTGGGAAGAAGATATGGTCTATCCATCAGTCTATTGTGCCCATGCTAAGTCCTGGGCGCGATATATTGATGATATCCTGATGATTTGGACAGGGTCTACTGAAGAATTACATGAATTCATCCAAGAACCCTATGAGAATGATAGGAACATCCATCTGACTTATAATTATCATCAAACACAAATTCTCTTCCTCGATCTGAAAATCATTATAAAAAACAGCCCTCTTACCACCTGCACGCTCAGAAAGGAAACTGCAGCAAACACTCTTCTCTTTGCGACTAGCCACCACCCTGAATCCTTAAAACAAGGTATTCCAGTTGGTCAATTCTTGAGGATAAAAAGAAACTGTACTCTCGAAGGAACCCTACGAAGGGCTCCAAAAATGGGCATATGACATGGAAAGGAAACAGCTTTTATTGACTGGTAATCATAAACAAGAAGAGGAACTGACCTCTAAAAGTCAGCAGATTAGATATATCATGAAGTATGAGACCCAATGGCAAGAAGTGAAAGAAACTTTAACTAAACAGTTGGCATGTGCTTACCACCAATCCCCAGCTGGCAAAGCTAATTGGGCCATATGCCCAAATGGTGGCCAGGAGAGCGAATAATCGGAAGGATCTCCAAGCACACTCAGCATTTTCAAAAACGTGTGCCTCTGAAAGACCCTTGAGGATAATAGGTATGTACCCCTGTGGTCACTGCAGCCTTTGTCCGTTCATAGAAAAAATGAAGGAATTTAAAAACACAGAGGGAACAAAATCTTGTACTATCAAAAGTTTTATTAACTGTTCGACCAAGATGGTTATTTATATGCTAAAGTGTCCATGCCAAAAAGTATATATAGGGAAAACTAAAAGACCCTTGAAGATTCGCATTGGTGAGCACATTAGAGCAATCAAGAAGAAGGAAAGAAAATTGGAATCTCAGGTGGATCGCAAACTTAATCCAATGGTACAACATAATGGAAGTCCAGAGGGCCTGAAAGTAAAGAGTATAGTAGCCCTAAATCTGCCACAAAGGAGAGGAGACTATGATGAAATTCTCCAGCAAATTGAAAAACACTGGATTTTTTAACTTGATACATTGTTTCCCAAGGCAATGAATCATGAGCTTAACGTTGGTGTATTTCGGGAGAAATTAATATACCCAGAAATGCACATAAAGCCTGTGCTTCTGTCCAGGTAGCCCTAACCTGTTCCTGTCTAATAAGGGTTGGATCTGTTTCCTGCTTTGCTACATTATTATCTTTCAACGTTGGGTTCCCCTGAAAAATGAGGAAATTAATCTATAGCTAATGATTGTACGGTCGCCAGGGACACATGATTATTTGTCTGTATATTTTAGGCCAGTTACCTGTGTATTCGTCCCTCCTGTCTGTTAGGCGACTAATTGGTTAAGGCTGAGGCATTATACACAGATGTGGAGGATATACCAATCAAGGAGTCTCCCTTAAATACTTCCCAGTTGTTTGATTTATTTTAAGGTTCTGAAGAAGCTTGCCACATATTCAAGCAAGGGAAACATGTTAACCTAGAGCAGTGGTTCTCAACTCCGGTCCTCGGGACCCACCAACAGGCCAGATTTTAAGTATTACCTTGGGGAGATGCAGACTAGAATACTGCAATCACTGAGCAGCAAATGATATCACCTGTGATGCATTTCAGTTATCCTGCAAACCTGGCCTGTTGGGGGGTCCCGAGGACCGGAGTTGAGAACCACTGACCTAGAGACACTTTTGCTTGAACCCTTGAGCCCTGATCAGGGATCCTATGGAGGTGAATACCTGTATCAATTTTGGGATTCAGCTCTAATGCGTGTGTGGAGGACCAGGCACTCCTGTGAATACACTTAATCTCTACCTGTTTCTGAACATTCTATTAAAAAGAGATTCTGAAAGGACAAGCTGAATATTGCATTGAGATGTTTGCACATAGATGATCCGTCTTTCTCTGGGAGATCTTAGAACAGTGAGTTGGCTATATGCCAATGTTTCCATTTACCGCAGCTGACACCAGCAAAGATTGTGAAACTTCTATATACAATGAGCCTGCTTTACAGTAGTGTCAGATATAATACTGAAGCTGCAATCCCGCTCACGTACTAACATTGCCATTACCATTGTGTACTGCACATTGGCTATATGCCAGCAGTACATATACTACAGCTGGTGCGGGCTGAGATTATAGAATCTTCACACACAATGAACTTACATCATTGGCTACTAGGATGATCAGAGCTGCTTTCCTGGCTATATACTGTGGTACACCTTGCTTCTTGTGTCTGTTACAAGTGGAACTTCACTGGTGTGTTACAACTATTAGGCCTCATACACACGGACGTTTTTTGACGCCACGTTTTTTGGCATTTTTTACAGCTCTCCATGTTATTCAATGGCCTCATAAAAACGCCAAAGTTTTTAAGCTGTAGAGGACATCGGCGTTAGTGATCTGAAAGTAGAACCCACGGCCAGCGCGTTCCAAGGCGGTAACGTTTTGGCGTTTTTGATGCCGCAAAACGCTCACTAACGCGCACTAATGCAATGCCGACATTAACTGGCGTTTTTGACGCCAACGTTTTTAGGTTGAAAAATAGCAGAGGAATGTTTTTTTTTTAAAAACGCCTAAGCTCACTAATGCGCATTAATGCCGATGCTAAATGCCGAAAAAAAAACACACAGGACGTTTTTTGACTGTTTTACAGCAGCTGTTTTTAGTAGAGTTGAGCGGACACCTGGATGTTCGGGTTTGGCGGGTAATGGTAATCTGTCCATCACACCAGCAGCAGGAACCTCTCCCTATACTAGTATGAGATAATTTTATAATGCTAATCTATCCCTCACACCAGCGGCAGGAACCTCTCCCTACACCAGTATGAGATGATTTTATAACGGTAATCTGTCCCTCACACCAGCAGAAGGAACCTCTCCCTACACCAGTATGAGATGATTTTATAACGCTAATCTGTCCCTCACAGCGGCGGCAGCATCCTCTCCCTACACTAGTCTGAGAGCATGTGACATGCAGCGCTACGTGACTCCAGCTCTTATTGAGGCTGGGTCACATGATGCACTGGCCAATCACAGCCATGCCATTAGTAGGCATGGCTGTGATGGCTTCTAAGTGCAAATGCTTGTTGATTGGCTGCCCTGCAGCTATTCAACAGGCGCGAAAAAATACCCGAACCCTGAACCCGGACTTTTTCTCAAATGTCCAGGTTCAGGACACGGACACCCTAAAGTCCGGTACGAACCCGAACTTTAGAGTTCGGGTTCGCTCAACTCTAGTTTTTAGCTGCAGATGTTTTTCTCTACACTCAATAAACCCTCCATCATGTTATCCTATGTATTCATGTACACATAGGCTGTTTTAAGCAGTGACGTTTTTGAGCTGTAAAAAAACCCCAAGACCAGAGGGTTCTGAGTGACGTTTTTCAGCTGTAAAAACGTTCAAACGCTCAAAAACGCACAAAAACGTTGATCAATTGTAAAAAAAAAAAAAGCTGGCCCTTAAAAAACGTGGAAAAACGCAAAAAAAACGGAAGAACGTCAGTAATATAACGCTGGTAAAAGCTGAAAAAAAATTTACTGATAAGCTACTGGCGTTTTTTGGACTTTTTTTAAAGTCCTGTCTGCATGATGCACACAGGACTTTAAAAAAAAACCTTCCAAAAAACATCAGTAGCTTATCAGTGATTTTTTTTTCAGCTTTTAGGCTTCCTAAAAACGTCAGTTGCTTATCAGTGATTTTTTTAGCTTTTTTGAGAGTTTTTGCGGCAGCGTTATTGAGCTTTAATGAGCGTTAGTGATCGTTTTTTACCGCTGGCATTTTTGGGTGTTTTTTTTCCAATGGATACAAAACATCCAAAAACGTTGGTGAGTGGCGTTATTGAGCGTTAGTGAGGCGTTAGTGAGGCGTTAGTGAGCGTTTTTTGGCGTCAGAACGTTTTTACAGCTGAAAAACATCTCTCAGAACCCTCTGGTCTTGGGTTTTTTTTACAGCTCAAAAACATCACTGCTCAAAACAGTTGATAACAGCCTATGTGTGCATGAACACATAGGATAACATGATGGAGGGTTTAATGATTGTAGAAAAAAACATCTGCAGCTGAAAACAGCAGCTGTAAAAACGTAAAAAAAGTCCTGTGTGCATGAGGCCTTACCGTTTTTTTGCGTTTTTAAAGGACTAACATTTTTTTTTCCAATTGATCTAAAACGTCCAAAAACATTGGGATCAACGTTTTTGAGCGTTTGTGGGCATTTTTGAGCATTTAAATGTTTTTCTACAGCTGAAAAACTGCTCTCAGGACCCTCTGGTCTTGGGTTTTTTTTAGGCTTCATGCACACAAGACTTTAAAAAAACACCAAAAAACATCAGTAGCTTATCAGTGATTTTTTCAGCTTTTACCAGCGATTAGTGTTGAGGGAACCTGGACTGTAAAGTTCGGGTCCGTACCGAACTTTGGGGTGTCCGGGACCCAGACCCGAACCCGGACTTTTCAAAAAAAGTCCGGGTTCGGGTCCGGGGTTCTGGTAATTTTACCAAAAGTTCTGAAAATTGCTGTAAAAAAGTCCAGGAAAGTCCTAGAGGTCTGCAAAAGGAAAGAAAATGGGGGTAAGGGTGGGACAAGTGCCCTACAAAGAAATGGGGACAGGGAAATAACTAAAAGCATTTTTAAAAAAATAATTTCATAACAAAATCAAAAATGGAGGTGGATGTGGACCATCTTCAAACTGTGTCTGAAAAGTATTAATTAACGTTAGAAGCCATATCACTGTTCTAAAATCATCTTCAAACTGTGTCAAAAAAGTATAAATAAGCCGGGAGAACCCATATCACTGTTCTGCAAACATCTGGAAACTGTGTGTAACACTTTAACTAAAACCGGGAGAAACCGGTTGCAGAACAGTTTGTCCCGGTTTTAGTTAAAGTGTCACACACAGTTTCCAGATGTTTGCAGAACAGTAGTTCAGTTTGTCCCGGTTTTAGTTAAAGTG
>BLSH010431951.1:255962-266405 GCA_018402905.1 Glandirana rugosa
ACACCTGGTAGAAGTTTGACACAGACTTTTCATAATTAATTGCCATCTTCGGTATATTGACAAGATTTTAGTAGAAGTTTGACACAGTTTTTTCATATTTATTCGGCCCTCTTGGGTATAGTGACAAGACGTTTGTAGACCTTTGACACACATTGTGAAATCGATTTTGGCCCTGTTTGGTATGATGACAAGACGTTTGTAGACCTTTGACACACGTTGTGTACTTTTTTGACACAGTTTGAAGATGATTTTAGAACAGTTATATGGCTTCTACCGTTAATTAATACTTTTCAGACACAGTTTGAAGATGGTCCACATTCACCTCCATTTTTAATTTTTTTATGAAATTATTTTTTTAAAAATGCTTTTAGTTATTTCCCTGTCCCCATTTAGGACTTTCCAGGACTTTTTTACAGCCATTTTTGTGCCTAAAAGTTCGGGTCCCCATTGATTTCAATGGGGTTTGGGGTCCGGGACAATGTTCAGGTTCTGTCCGGACCCGAACCCGGACTTTGTCCCGAAGTTCGGCCGAACCAGTAGAACCCGGACTTCCAGAAGTTCGCTCAACTCTACCAGCGATATAGTACCGGCGTTTTTGCACGTTTTTTCGCATTTTTAAAGGGTCAGCATTTTTTTTCTTTTTTCCAATTGATCTAAAACGTCCAAAAACTTTGGCGATCAATGTTTTTGAGCGTTTTGGGGTGTTTTTGAGCATTTGAACATTTTTACAGCTGAAAAACGTCTTTCAGAACCCTCTGGCCTTTGTTTTTTTACAGCTCAAACGTCACTGCTAAAAACGGTTGATAACAGCCTATGTGTGCATGAACACATAGGATAACATGATGAAGGGTTTATTGACTGTAGAAAAAAACGTCTGCAGCTCAAAACAGCTGATGTAAAACAGTCAAAAAACATCCCGTGTGCATGAGGCCTTAGTGCGGATAGCCCACACACCATTAGATCTCCCCCATATCGGGCAATCTGATCGCTACTTAGGGAGGAAGGGAATTTCAGTCATCTTTCAGCACCTGCACGGCTGAACTATCTGCTTTAACGGTGCCAACTACCACAATATAACTACATTCACTGATCCATTCCTCCCATATATGCCAGCAGTCTATATACTACAGCTGATGCAGGCTGATACTAAGACTGGAACTGTCATCTTGCTCACACACTGACACTGCTATTACCCCTGTATGTGCATTGGCTATATGCCAGCAGTACATATACTATAGCTGGTGCGGGCTGAGACTATGGAATCTTCACACACAATGAAATCGGCTACTAGGGTGATTGGAGCTGCTCTCCCGGCTACACACTGTGTTACACCTTGCCTCTTTTGTCTGTTACAAGGGGAACTTCACTGTTGAGTTATTATAACTATTCGTGCGGATAGCCTACACACTATTAGATCTCCTCCACATTGGGCAAGTTGATCGCTACTCAGGGAGGGAGGGCGATTCATTCATCTGTTAGTACCTGCATTGCTGAACTATCTGCTATAATGGTGCCCATTATCGCACTATAACCAACATTGATTGATCCATTCCTCCCATGATATTTTTCCCTTTTAGATCATTCCTGAATTCATTAATTATGTGGGCTGGTCTTCATGATATGTTTTGTTTAAAACAATAGGGATACTATTTCTCCCCTGATTTAAACTTATGAGACAGGTGATTGAATATCACTGTGTGTTGTGACTCGACTCCTGCTTCTCCTTTGCGGTTATTGGAATCCACATCGAGTCTCCACTGGATTAAGTACACACAGTGAATAGATAGATCATTCATCTGCAAGGCGAACTAGGCAGCCGCCTAGGGCGCACTGCTACCTAGAGGCGCCCTGCTGCTGGTTTCCCTCCGCCCCTGCATGCTCTGCAGGATGTAACTAACTCAGTTAACTCAGTCTCAGGCAGCTGCTCTGTCCGACCGGTAGTGTAATTAGAGGTGCAGCACTGAAGCCAGTGCTAGAGGGAGCAGAGCTGAGCAGATGCTTCCTGTATAGTGCCACCTCCTGTCACATGGGCAGGGCAAAGGGGGTGGAGTCAGGGTGGAGTCAACGGGGCGGCAAAATTAGGTTTTGCCTAGGGTGTCAAAAATCCTTGCACCAGCCCTGTTTTATCTGTCTCTATAAACCAGGGCTTACTGGGTTCTGCAATTGTGTATGGGGGGTTTTTCTGCGCTATGCCCTGAGTGAGGATGGGGGGCAGTAAGCGGCCACCTGTATCGACCAAACTAAATCGTAAGAGTAAGTATATTGTGTGTGGTGGCGCTAAACTGAATGAATGAAAGATATCATATGATGGCAAGTAGTGATATTAAACCAGACATATGATGCAATAAATAGTGATCATTCAAGTGAAAACAATTTGTATAGATTTAAATAAATAGGCATAAGATAATAAAATAATATTCTTACACACATAAAAGTGAGGTTATCAATAAAAACAATAATAAGGTATTAAAGTGACAAAGTGTCCATAAAGTGTAACAGGGATCCAATGTGCTATATCCAAAAATCTTGATGTGAAATCGGTGACTCTTTGTGATGGTTATTGAATGTGATAAGAAAGGCTCCAACTTTGGTCAGTATGGAGGCTTACCAGAAATCAGATGGGAAAGCGCCTTTGAGATCTATAAGGACCCTCCGGCCCGTGGCGTCGATAGGAAAAGTGGATCTCCTCCCTGGGTCGCGTCACACAGCCTGGTCGTCCCTTTCAGGTGGCTCTGCGTCCTCTCCTGGTATCTCTGGCTTCCTCTGGGTTGGTTGGTTCCGAATTAGGATAACCACGGTCCTCCTTGTCAGCCGGGTGTCCTCTGGAGCGGGGGGGGGGGGGTGGAAGGTGGAGGGGGAGTTTGCAGTGGGGGTCCTCGAGTATCTCCGTCAGTTATGTAGAGACAAAAGATGGGTACTCGCCATAGTGTAAAAATCCCACTGACAAAGTGGTTTTATTGAGAAATTCGCTGACAATGATTAAAAGTATAAAAGTCCAACAAGCTTGTAGGTATAAAAGGTCCAAAGTATAAAACGCAGCAAACAATAAGTCAGAAGCGCCCGACGCGTTTCGTGTAAAAGACACGTCGTCTGGGGGCTGCAATTGTTTCAAGTTTTAATCAGATGACAATGTTGTTATTCATGGTGTATGGTGGAGGTTTTGTATTGACATTCTGTCATGTTGTGAACAATAATTTATGTCCAATAAATTATATTTCATTTTTGATAGCATACTGTCTGGGGTCACATTATAACTACTTGTTGAGATTCTGCCCAATTTTTCTCTACATGTTTTTACTGGTATGCTGATCCACACATACTCTGATAGAATGACAGATGTAACACAAGTCCTCTATATGATTCCCCGCCATTAGGGTGAGTCTCTCCCTTTTATTTGTGTGTTACTACAAACTTAATGTAACATATTTTCTCTTGATTTATATGATTACTTTATTGATAGGTTCACTTTCTGCTGTGTGAAGTATGAATGTACTGCATGTGTAGCAGGCCAGTGTCAGTAACTCTATTATTGTGATGTACTTTGTAGCTCTATTGTAAACATCAGTGTCTTATGCATCGGTTCACAGTGAAAGTTTTATCTATTAGCAAAAAACATACTTCATATGTTAAACTTTTAGAGCCGGTTCACACATAGGTGATCCAACTTGCGGGGAAACTCAGCAGGACCCCACACAGCGCGGCTTCAGCACGGCTTGCAAGTGCCTTCTGTATATAGAAGTCAATGCAAGTCGCCTGAAGTCGCCCCAAAAGTAGTACAGGAAGTCGCTCCTATTAGAACGGTTTCATTGCAATGCACGGAGGCGATTTGTCAAGCGACTCAAGGTGCCTGACAAGTCGCGCTTATGTGAACCGACTGTACCTGTTTGAAGACCTTTGGCTTGTGATAGAAAGAGACAAAATGATTTATTTTATATGTAGTAAAACAAAATCCTTAGCAATCTGATGCCAATATTTGGTACCAACTATACATGCAAGGGCACACACACAAACATATGTTTTAGTTGTTTTTATCCTATGGATAATTAATTTTTTGTGATCATTTTTCTACTGTGGCTAAATATGCACGTGTATGTAAGTGTATTTTCTATTCTTTTTGTTTTGTTTTGCAATTTGGGATTTTTTTTTTTGCTTCCGTGTGTGCATATAAATGCCCACATTTCACCTCTTCATGTACTCTCCATGAATATGAGCGGAATGTTAACTGACAGCTAGAGGAAAGATAAGGTGCCTTAGCCTCAAGAAGGTAATTATGGATGGGGTTAGTTTTTTTTTTTTTAATAAAATCATCTAAGCTAATTATCAAAAAAGCTATCTGAAATGAAACAAAAAGAAGTTGTGAAGTATTTTGTACTTAAAGCGTTTGTTAACCCAAGATTAAAAAAAAAGATCCTGTTCCCTTAAAGCATGTTATACAGCACAGCACTTGTGCTATGTAAATTGACCCCCTGTATCGTCTGTAATACCTGGCTGATTCTGCCTGGCTATGGCCTCCCCCTGTACAGAGAGCATGATCTATCAGGGTTGTTGTGCCCTGACAGCGTAGTCAGCAATATGTGTCATCCGCAGCCTGCTCTCCTGTGTCTCATCTGTCTTCATCCCCCCTTCCCTGCCTGTCTGCTCGTACTTTTGGGTGGAATTCTGCTTTAAGTTCCATAAATTGGAGGGTCTGTTGTTACTATGGATAAACACCAGAGTTGCAGCAGTCAAGGGTAGCTTGTGTCCTGATAAGCTCAGCTGCACATGCTGTGATACATTTATACCAGTTACATACATAGCTACATAGTTAACCACTTCAGCCCCAGAAGGATTTCCCACTTTAGCACCTGAGCACTTTTTGCGATTCGGCACTGAGTCACTTTAACTGACAATTGCGCAGTTGTGCAACGTTGTACCCAAGCTAAATTTGCTTCCTTTTTTCCCCATAAATAGAGCTTTCTTTTGGTGGTATTTGATCACCTCTGCGTCATTTCTGATCGCCGCTATAAACAAAAGAATAGCGACAATTTTGTAAAAAAAAAAAAAGAAATTGCTTACTTTTTGCTAAAATACAAATCCAAAAAAAAATATAAAAAAACATTTTTTTCCATCGGTTTTTGCCGATTTTTATTCTTCCTCATATTTTTGGTAAAAAGAAAAAAATCGCAATCGGCGTTTATTGATTGGTTTGCGCAAAAGTTGCCGCGTTTACGGGTGATGAGAATTCATTTCTGGGGTTTTTATTTATTTATTTTTTTTCTAGTAATGACGGCGATCTGCGATTTTTAGCGGTACTGCGATATTGCAACGGACATGTTGGACCATTTTGACACTTTTTTGGGACCATTGGCATTTATACAGTGATCAGTGCTATAAAAATGCACTGATTACTGTGTAAATGCCATTGGCAGTGAAGGGGTTAACCTGGAGGGGGCGCTCTAAGGCTTAACTGTGTTCCCTGGGCGTGTTTTAACTGTATGTGGGCTGGCCTGGCTGGGGGGGAAGGGAGTGATCACGGCTTCCATATACAGGAAGCCTGTGATCACAGCCCTTCCCCCTCTAACAGAATGGAGATCCGTGTTTACTTACATGGACCTCCGTTCTTTCACTGCAGGGGGGCCATCGCGGGAAGCCGGCGGCGATCGAGTCTGCCCTACCCGCTCCCTGGGCCCCCCCGAACACAGTGAGTGCGCTCACAGTACTAGTTATCGCGGCCGCCGTCCTGTGACGACGTTTCGCGATAACGAGCCACCTTGCCGGCGGGCGGTCGGCAAGTGGTTAATCTGGTTGAAAAAGGACACAGGTCCATCTAGTTCAACCAACAGAGGGAAAAAAAACACACACACAAATAGAAAACCGCCATATACTCTACCCAATAACCACAGTTAATCCAGAGGAAGAAAAAAAAAAACAAGAATATGAGAGAAAAGGGATAGGGGGGTTTCAGTTCCCCCCAGCCCCTTTTCATGTGGGACTGCAGCAGCTGTAGAAGGGTGGAGTTTCAAGGTTCCCCTAAGCAGGGTCATAGGGGAGTTATTGGGGTTCCTTGTGACCGCTGTGTGGGGGGGCCTTGAAACCTATAGCCAGGTGTTTGGGAAGCTTCTGGAAGGCTGTGTGAGAGCCTATAAAAGGGGGGCTCAGCAGGGCTTAATTGCCAGTCGCTTCAGGATTTTAGCGGCTCAAATTCCCCCGTTTTTTGAACACTCCTGAGGCGACATGAAGATGCTCTTAAGGCAGCTGTTAGAACGAGCGGAAGCTGAAGAAGGGGACGTCTGGATAAAGAAGTGCCTCGCCTTACCGAACGGGCTTGAGGCTGAAGTGCCGGCGGTGGAAGTTCGGGAGGTCGGAGCGGGGACAAGTGCCGGCCCGGAAGAGAGAGCGGGGAGGCTGGAGCCATGTCTAAGGGAGGACCGTGCCATTCCTCTTCCAGAGCGACGAGGTCAAGCGGAAGCGGGAGGAGTCTCATTGGCGGCCAGAAGAGGACAGAGGAAGGGAAGAGCCCGGCGGCCTTACAGCCCCCCAGCGCGCAGAGGAGGTGGAGCAGGAAGCAGGCCGGCCTCTCCTGAGGCGCGGCTTAGTGCGAGCGACGCGGCGGAAGGCTGTTTTCGAGACAAGCATACCGCAAGCCGAAGGGAGTCTCGGAGACGGTTACCTAGGCAACTTCAGACGCCGGTTCAAGCTCATTGCTTGAGCGGCCCACTCAGCGCGCAGGCAGGCGGAGAGGATAGCCCAAATAGGTGTGCTAACTCTGCTGTGCCTATAGGTGAGATATCATCTGTTGAAAGTGGTGAGCACAATGATCAAAATGTGTCTCTGTCTGCAGAAATGGTTAATAATTTATCTATGTCTGTTGCACAACTTGCTTCTTCATTGTCATTTATACAAAACTTGTCAACAGGTGTAGTAAATTCTAACAAACAAGATGTTTCTAGTGTATGCTAGTAGCTTTACCTGAACTGAATGCTGACATGTTAGTTAATCATGTTTCTAATCCAGTGCCTGGAAATTCTCAGATGGACGGGAGTAGTGGGAACCCACAAAGAGTGTCAGAGATTTTTATTAAAGAAAGTTTGCCTTGTGCTCTTTCGCCATTAGGTTTTCACCTATCTAATTCAATAAAGGAGAAAATTGTCAATGATGAATTCATTGATTTATTATCACTACTTCCGTCCAGTAAAGAGTTTTTGAGAGTGGATAAAGATAAAAATGAGGATGACAGGAGAAGGCCGGTGGCGAGATCATTTAATAACTGGCTTCAGGCCTTCTGCATTTATGCTAGCATTATCTGTGAGAAACACCCAGAAAAAAGTGTAGGTTTGTTTCAGCATGTTGATATAATTTTAGAAGCCTATAAGAATTTTGGAGGTATAGGTTGGTTCATTTATGATGAATCATTTAGACAAAAGTTGGCAGTACATAGGAATCTTTCTTGGGGAAACAAGGATATTGGTCTGTGGATCAATTTGTTGTTGCCTCAAAAGCCTTTGATGGCTCGTCAGCAAAATATTCAGCCTAATAATATATCTACATCTTATAGAAAAGGCATTTGTTTTGCTTTTAATGATGCTCAGTGTAAATGGGCGTCAAATTGTCGTTATAGACATGAGTGCGCTTTTGTTCTGGTCCTCATTCAATTTCAAAGTGTTTCAAGAAAATGGCATCATCGTCACAACCGCAGAGTAAGGAGTCCTTTCTTAAAGGCTCCATCGCCGGTGAGGCTAGTAAACATGCTTCCATGGTTACGCATGTATCCAGACCAGCAGATGGCACTCATGCTTTATAATGGTTTTAAGGATGGTTTTGCGTTGCCGGCTTTCGATGGTAAAGGTTGCAAAATGGTAAGGAATTTAAAATCTGTAGGTAATTTAAAGGAGGTGGTGAGGGAAAAGATTAATAAAGAGTTATCTGAGCAAAGGATAGCGGGTCCTTTTAAACACCCTCCTTTCGTTAATTTCAGAATATCTCCATTGGGAATAGTACCAAAGAAGGAAGCAAACAGTTATAGGGTAATTCATCATTTGTCTTTTCCGGCGGGTAAATCCTTAAATGATCAGATTCCAGAAGAAATTTGTTCTGTGGATTATGCATCATTTGAAGATGCGCTAATAATATTTAAAAAATTGGGTCCGGATTCTTTATTAGCTAAGGCAGATATTACATCTGCGTTTAGGATATTACCTGTTCATCCGAATTGTTTTAATTCTTTGGGTTTTCATTTTGATGGGAGCTACTATTTTGATAAATGCCTCCCTATGGGTTGCTCTTTATCTTGTAGATATTTTGAGTCATTCTCATCTTTTATTGAATGGGTGGTAAAAGCAATTTCTGGCTCTTCCTTTGTAGTGCACTATTTGGATGATTTTTTATTTTTTGGCCCTGCCGGATCTGAGGATTGTTTAGTTATGCTAAAAAATTTTTTCAATATATGTGATGAATTTGGGATTCCTCTAGCAATGGAAAAAACTGTTTTTCCATCTACTTGTATCGATTTTTTAGGTATTACCATTGATTCAGTATTGATGGAATTCCATCTTCCTCTCGATAAATTAGAGAAAATTTCATGTTTGCTTCTTTGTTTGATACGCAGAAAAAAAGTGACTGTTAAGGAGATGCAGAGAATGTTGGGATCCTTAGCCTTCGCAACCAGGGTTTTACCAGTTGGTAGAATATTTTCTAGAAGGTTATACTCCTCAATAGCTGGTTATACAAATCCATTCTCTCATGTGCGTATATCATGCGACATGAGAGAGGATATGTTAGTTTGGATAAATTTCCTAACTCACTTTAATGGCAGGACCATTATGCAGCATGAATTTATTACAGATAGAGAATTTTGTTTATTCACCGATGCCGCTGGATCTGTAGGTTTTGCTGCAGTATGGAAATCTCATTGGTGTTTTGGGAAATGGCCATTGAGATGGGAGAAGCAAGGTTGGCTGAAAAATAGTGTTCTATTACAACTATTTCCAATCGTAGTGGCTTTAGAGATTTGGGGGGAGAATTTTAGGAATCAGCGATTACTTATTAGCACTGATAACAAGGGTGTAATGTTTTCAATTAATTGTTTGTCATCTAAATCCCCAGTGGTCACTACGTTATTGAGATATTTGGTAACGCGATGTCTAACATTAAATGTCTGGTTGAAAGCGAATTATATTCCAGGAAAGGATAACATTGTAGCGGATGCTCTCTCTCGGTTGCAGATGACCCGTTTTTTCGGGCTGCTGCCTGGAGCGGACAAAGTCGGTACAGTATGCCCGCAGCACTTGTGGAGGATAATTTAATTTATCAATCTATAAAGAATTCGTTGGCGCCTGCCACTTGGAAGGGATACTTATCAGCGTGGTTTAGTTGGACATCTTTTCTTAGCGCTAAGCAGATTAATATTCTACCAGTTTCTGAAGAAATAGCCCTTTTATTCCTTAATTCCCTATTTGAGAAAGGTTATTCATGGTCTCACATAAATAAAATGTTGTGTGGGATTTAATTTTTTATAAAAATGAACGGTGGCACATCCTTGAGTAGTTTCTTCTCTGTGCAGCAGGCCATGAAAGGCTATAGGAGGAGACACTTTTCAGTGGATAATAGGCACCCGGTTTCTCCACAATTGTTGGAAAAGCTTTGTGGGGTAACCGAGAAGGTATGTTTTTCGCAATTTGAAGCTTGCTTATTCAAGGCAGCTTTTTCTATATGTTTTTTTTTGCAGCCTTGAGAATTTCGGAGCTAGTTCCGAATAGCAGGAGGAGTGTAGGTGGTCTTTTGTTCGATGCAGTTTAGGTGACTTCGCATTGTGCTAGTATCTTCCTGCATCGGTCAAAAACGGATCAATTGGGCAAAGGTGCGCGGATTAATTTATTTAAGTGTGGTAACTCAGCCATTTGTCCAGTTGGTCTGTTGTGGGGATATATGAACATCAGGCCTCAAGGTGGTGAGTTGTTGTTCATTCATGAAAACAGCTCACCATTAACCAGATTTCAATTTGTCAAGGTTTTTAGTTTATGTTTGAAGGAATTAGGTCTGGAGGATTTTCCAATATCGAGCCATTCCTTCAGAATTGGGGCTGCCACAGAGGCGGCCAGGTTGGGTTTGGATAAAGGTAGCATAAAGAAGATAGGTAGATGGAAGTCAAAAGCTTATGCCTCTTACATCAGGCCTAATCTTTCCTTTTAATTTTCAGGAATAAAGAAATCTATTTGGATCGTTGGACACTCATTTGTGTTCTGGGTGAATAAGAGAGCTGCGAAAAGAATATATGGAGAGAATTTGGATCCGAATGTTTGTCAAGTTTATTGGTTTGGTAAAAGAGGAATGGTCTGGAGCGAGTTGCTGCCAGCATTACAAGAATTAAGTCACCAATGGCCATTGCCAGATTTGCTGTTAATACATTTAGGTGGCAACGATATTGGTAAACAGAAAACCTTGAATTTAGTTTTTCATATGAAAACA
>BLSH010431951.1:274176-287691 GCA_018402905.1 Glandirana rugosa
AGTCGGACAATTGCTTGAGACTGACATGGGCTGGTAGGCGTACGGACGAGGAAAACATGAAGGATCGGACGGACCTGGAGGGTCTGGATGGCTCAAGTGAGTCCAGCAAGGTGCACGCACAGCTCGTCCACGGGAGAGGTCCCCTGTGCAGACTCAGGCATGGCTGTTCGTTGCTGTCACATACCTGGAGGATGAGACTGAGTTCTGCAGGGGTAACCTCTAATAGAGAAAACAGGGAGTTCAGGAGCGCAGAGGGGCACGAGGGTTGGACAGGAACACTTGGTGGTGCATGTACGTTCACTGGGACTTGTGCAAGACAGAAGAGTGGTCATACAGTCCGGGTCGGCAACAGGCAGGCTAGGAAGTACAAAAGGAGCAGGCATGCGGATGGTCGGGTACAGTCAGAGTTCGTTAACAGGCTGACAGTAGAAGTGCACAAGGATCAGGCAATCGGATAGTCGTAGGCAAGCCAAGGGTCGGTTCAGGCAGAGTTCAGACAAGGTCGGGCAAGCCAGGTCATAGGAACAGGAGACAGGAACAGATAACAGGCACAAGTTGCTCAGGAAGGACGGGTACACGCTGTAGAACGAACAGCACTTGCTACAGGAAGCAGGAAGTTCAAATAGAGCTGCTTCTCCATGAGCTAGAGGAAACAACAATCAAGTGCTATTCACCCTCAGCACAGTCTTCTAACACCCAGGCACGCGCACATGTGCACGGGCACACGGCCACAGACCCCCGGAAACTGCCATTTTACTGACAGGTTCAAATCCCAGCTCATCGGCTGCTCAAATTCCTTCTGTCCTCCTTCCCCCTCTCTGGGTTCAGATATACTGGTAGGCTATTTATATGTTAGATGGATCCTCCTTCCTCCTCCGTTCTTCAGTTAAACAAATTGCTCCCAATACTGTAGTATATAAAGGTACTTTTATTCAAAACAATAGTGCACTTACATTAAAAACAGCAGTTTATCCCTTCTACACAGAATTCCAACGGTGCGGTGGCTCCTGTTCCATTCACTCCACTAGTCCTCTACAATGATACGTCACTCGACTCTGCCCAATCCGTGTCGTCACAACCACGTGACTTCCTCAGGGGTCCCCGGTGGGACGGGAGACCTGGGCAGAGGGGTGGAAGGTGACGGAAGGGGGGACTTCCCCTCCCACTGCCTGGGATAATGGCTGAGTGGCTTCTGAGCCGCATTAGCCATTATCACCAGATAGCTGACTGCCCACTCTAAAAGCTGCAGGCTTCACCCCGGTGCATCCACTTCCTTTAACCGACGTACAGCAACATCGATTTGCGGGAAGTGGCTAAAGAAACCTCAAAGATCAAATCTGTCTGCTTTTAGGGGACTCCTTTTAAGCAAATAACCCAGAGAGCAGAGGTAAACATACACAGAAGTGACACATTGTAGAAAAGGATAATACCTCAATGTATCAACTGACAACTTTACTTGAATTGGGCTATATGAGTCCAGGCAGGAAAAGGGTAGAGGAATAACCTTGTTCTTTATGTCAGTTCTCTCCCTTCTGCATGCCAGCACCACAGTCCCAAACAACCTGTTCAAACACAATGCCTGATACAGTGCACTGAATTAACCCACAAGGCCTAGACCCACTTGTATAAAGACTAGAGTCCTGAGTGTAGATAGGGCCCCTTGGTCTTTAGATGAATTTAAGGTGGTGCACTTGCTGACTTTTAGTGAAATGAACAAAGTACATCCAAAGAGGACTTGATAGACAGAAAGGACTCAAGTGGTATTGGTAGTCTTCAGTTAAACCAGGCCGATACGGGGGGGGGGGGCGTGGCCTAATGCGAGTGAGGATGGACGTGCAGCCGAGAAACTCAGAGTGTCCACCGCACAATCCAGGGGAATCCCCGCGCCTCAGAACTGGGTGAGATCCGATACCCCTGCAGATCTTCTCCTCACACTCCCAGCTGCACCTCGCACTAAAAATCGAGCGGCACAGACTCCCGCTCAAGGAGAAATTTAGGCCGAGGCTTGGCGCAGCCTCACCAAACAAGGCCATCCAGGACTGATTCAATTAAGTAACAGCCATCCACCCGAGAATCACCCCGATTGTGGTGCCCCAGGGTTCCCCATCATCAACCGGCCTCACCTCTAACGGTATTGGAGCTATACTTCACGCTAGCCAGAGGCCTGCGTTGCGGCCTACTGAGGCCTAGCGCGGCTGCCATTTTAAAAGACAACGACCCCCATTATCAACTGTCCAGGGATCTGGAGTGCAAGTGCAGAAATCCTATAAATACTACCCGCCCTCGGGGGAGCCTCGAGGCAGGTCAGATTTGCTGGGGGCCCTGCAGCCTGGCTGGGAGCTTTGAAATCTACCATCGGCAACCATCTTGGTACACCCAGCCCACCTCCACCAAAATTTATTACAACGGCAATTCCTCCAGCCACAGAGTTCTGCCTGTGTAATAACTGTCACAAAACAGTTAAAAACCGAGTAGCACAGTAGCACAAGCATATCTCTCCAGCTTAAACAAATTGGGAATCTTTTCACTAAAAGGGGAACCTATAGATAGGGCAGATGGCTGCACACTGACATAGATTTCTCCACAAAGGGTTTCCAAGGATTATTAATAACAACCAGAAGCGCTATAAATCACTTCTTTTGTGCCAAACCAAAACAAGTATCTCTATAAATGTCATCTAGGAAAATAAAAGAGAGGGTGAAACCAGGAAAAATTACAGACTTCTTTTCCAAACAAGCCGCACTTCATCCAATAGTAGTGTAAACGGACTTCCTGACACTCAGCAGAAGCCAAAGCAAGGTAATAACAAAATATATCAGAAATTTTCAGCGAACTATATAGGTCTAATTCAGGAGAAAAAACAGAAATCTCAACCCTCCTCACCATCGTCCAGCCCTGCCAAGAGCAGTCAAAAGATGAATGAATCCCCTTCTAACACCCCTGAGGTAAGCAACTTCATCACTAGATGACACTAGAGAGCTTCAAGACTCCATATAGGACTTTCCAACAGTGGATATGCCAGTACTTGACACAACCTTAAAGGACATGCTCATTTCCTTAAGATCCACTATACACACGGATATTTTTACGTTGGCACAATTCAAAAATTAGGTCTCTGAAGTTAACAACAGAGTCACCCATATAGAATCGAAAATGAGTGAATTTGCGTTCACGTTCAATGAACTGGTAGGTGCCCATAATTAAAGAGATGATGAGATCTGGTGGATGAAGATGAAACTAGCAGAACTTGAGGATCGCTCTAGATGTAACAAAGTTAAAATACGAGGCATTCCAGAATCAATCAAGCCTCCAGAATTGAATAAGTACTTCACAAATGTGCTTAAGACAGCTCTACAAGAGGCCCCATTAAAAGACCTAATCATTGATCGCATACATAGGCTTCCTAGGCCTAAGCACATCCCAGCCCACCTACCCAGAGATATGATCCATTTTTTCCACACAAAAGACCACCTCATGAAAGTTACAAGAGACCCGGCTAACCTACCGCCAAGTTTGCAGGAACTATCCTTCTTGGCCGACATGTCTGCCTTCACACTGCAGCAACATAGACAACTAGCAACTATTACAAAGCCTTTAAACAACCATCGCATAACCTACCGATGGCTTTACCCAGCTGAAATGCTCATTACAAAAGATGATACTACCCATTTGGTTACTTTGGTGAAGGAAGGCATAGATCTTCTGCAAAAATGGAATATTCTAGTCCCTCAAGAGCCATCAGGTAACAACCCTCAAAAGTCTCCATCACCTCACCACGGAGATTCTGATGCGGAAGCAGGATGACTTCACTAACGCTTCAGCAACCTACAAATTAATGCTATCTGGCAACCCAGGAGAATGCCACATTTCTTGTTATTTATTGACCCCCCGAATTGAGCGGTCAATGTTCCACACAGATTTAAGTTAGGAATCGCCTGTTTTTTCTCTGTTCCTATTTCTTTTTACACTATTATATTTCCCAGTGTGTGTATTTCAGTGGTGACACAACCCTTCCACCGTCTACTGTATCAAGCCTTCAACATCAAGGTGACAATCTGTAGAACTGTATCTGCTGCCTTAGACCAGTTCCTACAACTTCCTGACTGAGCAACTCCAGAACTAGCAAACTTCACCATCCAGGTAACTCAGTGTAACTGCACTTTTCTAACCTACACTTAAACAGATATTTACAAATCATTAGCCCAAATTTCACCCTGCCATGACCTTCCAAATCCCAGGCAGGTTCTTAATCATCATTTGTGAAATAAACCAAATCAAATACACCCTAGTCAACTTATACCCACCAAACCGCCAAGCAAATCTCCTGCTTAAACAAAATATGGAAAAAAGTAACCTCCATGAAACAAGGGCATATAATTATTTGTGGGGACTTCAATGCCATCCCGAATGCGGACTTAGATCTGTCTGATGCAGAGAAACATAAGAAGCATAGAGCTACCCAGAAACAGTTCATCTCCACGTCTAATCTCTACGACATTTGGAGTTGTGAACATTCCACAGAAACAGACTTCACCTTCTTCTCCAATGCTCATCATACATACTCGAGGATTGACTTATTTCTGGTTGATAGATTTTTGCTTCAAAAAATTACTAAATCCGATATTCACTGTATAACGTGGTCAGATCACGCACCAATATCCATTACTGTGGGGGATCTTCAAACCGAGACCAGGGTAAATAGTTGGCGCAAAGATATTTACACTTTAATACAACCGAAAAACAAGAAGCAAATTATGACAGCTCTGAGAGAGTTTTTTTAAATAAACGCCCCATCGGTTGAGGATCCTTTCACATTGTGGAACAAAACCTCCACCTCACAGAATACCCGAGAACAATTATACCAAGCAAGGCATGAGCTTGACAAAACCCTCAGAACACTGAAGGCTCAATCATATAGATACGGCAACAGAGTGGGGAAACTTTTGGCTGCCCAGCTAAAGGATAAAGTGATCAAACAAAAAATTAGCTACATCCATAATCCCAAAACAGGCAAAACAGCTTTTAACCCAAAAGAAATAGCTAATGCCTTCAGTGATTACTATGAAACATTATACAATTTATGTACGGACACAGATACTCCCCAACCTACAAATGAAACCATTTCTGAATTTCTAGATTCAATATCCCTCCCTGTAATCTCTCAAAGAGACCTTTTAAACTTGAACAAACCATTCTCAGAGGGAGAAATAGCCACCCTGAACAAAAGTTTACCGAAAAATAAGTCCCCAGGGCCTGATGGGTATTCCTCAGAACACTATCAACTTTTCACTGATATACTCTCACCACACTTACTTCAAGCCTTTAAAGCCGCTGTGTCCAGAGCCAGCTTCCCTTCTGAAATGTTGACAGCTACTATTGTTACTCTTCCCAAGCCAGGCAAAGAGCCAAACATGCCACAGAACTTCTGGCCCATTTCATTGTTAAATGTAGATGTGAAGATATATGCTAAACTGAGATAAACTAAGATTTTACCAACTTTGATCAATCCTGATCAGGTGGGATTTGTCTCTGGATAGCAAGCCCCAGATGCAACAAGAAAGATGACTGATCTCTTGTACTTAATGGAAAAATCTAAAAGGCCTTCTCTGCTCCTGGCTTTGGATGCAGAGAAGGCCTTTGATAGGGCACATTGGGGTTATCTCAGTGCTTGGGAGGTTTGGAGTGAAAGGCCCAATGTACTCTGCAATTACTGCCTTATACTCTTCCCCCTCGGCATACGTGTTCACCGAGGGGATGTTTTCCCGAATCTTTAAAATCACCAATGGAACCAGACAGGGATGTCCCTTATCCCTACTAATTTTTGCATTGGTTATGGAATCTTTAGCCGAGAAAATTAGAACTAACCTCATTATTAAGGGCATTCCCTTGCATGCTTCCCAACATGTAATCTCATTATTCGTGGATGATGTAATTCTTTCCATGTCAGAACCAAATCACTCCCTGCCAGAGGTACATAAGACTCTCCAACAATTCAGCAACATAGCATATTATAAAGTAAATATGTCTAAATCCCATATCTTAAGCGTAACCATAGAACAATGTATGTAATCGAATCTTAAACAAAAATTCCCATATTGCTGGTCCGACAAACCTCTGAAATATTTAGGTATCCTATTAACATTCCCCCTAACAGACCTTTATAAAGTGAACTTTGTACCACTTATCTCCGATATACAACATTAAATGTAAAAAATTTAAACACACTATCTATCCTGGTCTAGCTGCATATAAGATGCTACTACTAAAATTCTATATCTGTTCAGGACAATTCCCATTCCAATCCCTATCTCTTTTTTTACAACTATGCCATAATGAATGTCCCAATTTTTATGGGCAGGCAAAAAAGCAAGATATCCTTCTCAAATTCAAAGGAAACATAGATTAGCAGGAGGACTAGACTTCCCTGACCTATGGGACTATTACATGACCGGTCTATTAGACCAACTAAAATCCTGGTTCAGTGATAGCCAACTAAAACCCTGGTGCCAATTGGAAAGGGCTTGGATGAACAACAAATCTTCAATGTCGTTTCTGATGTCCTTCAGTATTAACCAACTTAAGAGGGACCTCAACCACCCTACCATAGCAGCTTCCTCTCAGGCTTGGATTTACCTTCTCAAAAGGGGGGACAATAATCAGCCCAGAACAGAGATTCCAATTCCCTTGGAATCAATAGAATGGTGCATTACAGATATATCTCTGGAGCAGTGGAGGGGAAGAGGAATCCGCAATATACAAGACCTTTTTGTTGGTAAAAAATTACAGACCTTTACAGAATTATCCCACAAATTTAATTTGCCCAACTCCGAGGCCTTTTCTTATATGCGGGTGTCCTCTCTGTGCCGGTCTCTAGGGGATACATGCTGCATAGTGCCAGACTCTGTCTGGAAATTTTGGCACTCCTTAAATCCCAAACACAAAGGTTTTTCAGCGATATATAACTCTCTTAACTCCAAAACATCCTTTCACAAACCCCCGCCATTGATAAAATGGGAAAAAGAGATAGGTAAGGAATACTCAGACGCAAAATGGCTAGCTGCGATCAAGTGCATTTACCAATACTCCCGGTGTACTAATTACTGGGAACTAGCTCTAAAATTCCTAATGTGATAGCACTATACTCTCTTTATTGTAGCAAAAGTTTCGGAAAACAATTCTAATCTCTGTTGGAGAGGTTGCGGACAAGTGGGTACTCTTTCCCATGTGGTATGGTCATGTATGCATCTCCACAGTTTCTGGGGGGAAACCTTTAAGCTAATTTCAAAGGTTACAGGCTCTATAGTTAAACCAAACATTGATCAGGCAAATAGATACATCTCACCTGCCACCAGTTGTTGGCTCAATTTAAAATCTTATTAATTCACGCACTTTTGAATGCTGTTACTACACTATTAATTGCTGGTTTACTTGAGATATCTAGTGGAATAAGGGTCACTACGGGAAATAAAAAAAACTGTTTTCTTTTGTTTTTCCTTTTCCCTTAGTTGTTCAGTTAAATACTATTATTACAATGTATTGTTTTTGCCCTAAACCAGGTTGAACAGTGCTGGCCTGCTCTTCCGACCACAGCTTGTTCCCTAATGAGGTGGTTGGGGGGGTGGTTTAGCACTTAATGTTTGGACCATGATGTAAACAAAGCAATGCAAGGTTATAAATCTCTGCGTTTACCTTATATCTAGAGAGCATATCCCCTGTTGAGGGTATAAGCTTACAGTGCCCAACGTTGGGATACTTTGACAATATGGATATAATACTGAGTACTACTAATGTTTATGTTGATAATATAGTTGTACCATTCTATATTACTAATGTAACTAAATCAGGCCGATACTATCACTGCCAAGCAGAGTGTAAAAGCATCACAGATTCTCCTGATTAAGTGAGGCAGAATAACAACAGCAGTTTAGTGTTCTGGCTTAGGAAGGATTGGTCAAGTGCCCTCTCACCAATCCTATGTCCGACTGGCCACCTCCTCACGGAAACACCACATGCGGTTAGGGACACCTGGAGATGCATCTGGGATCCTCTTTTTAGCCCTGGATGTCTGCTGCCGACCTCAGATCTCTAGCAGGAACGATCACACCAACTCAGGACCGCAGCACCCTTCTCTAGCGTCCAGCCTTCTCCACACCTGGTGGTAACTCTAACTTCTCCCAGGAAGCCTCTGGGGGTAAGATTCCTCCTCTTCAGCCATGGCTGGGGTGATGTGTAGTTCTCCCTATATGGATTACAAAGAAGCAGCCTGTGTTGAGGACTCCATGTCCCAGAGTTCCTTGCTGCGCCTGCAGTTGCCAGCCTCCCCACTGCCAATGAAGAAACAGGAGAAAGAGCAGAGTGGGCAGTCCTGCCTGTGAATATGCCCCTCACTAATCCTGTACAGTGAGAAGAGAGGGAGGGGGAAATTCCCCTGCAGCTGCTAACACTCTAAGTGTGTCCCTGTTAACTTGTCCGTGTTTGTGTAAGTCTCATGCTGCAGCAGGAGATACACAGTCACAGACAGGCTGAGCAGCACCCGCTACATTTAACAAAAAAAACAGCACAGACCCCCCGCCCCCCACAGTCTTCTATGTATTTTGGAGGAGATTTAGAGGGGCGTGTGTGCTGTTTTTTTTTTAAGGAGCTGGCAAAAGATGTTATTTGCTGGCAATTTATGCATAGACATTTTGAGCCTGGTATGAATTTTAACTAGGTACCTTACACAGAAAAAAAAGTCTGATGTACCTCAGGTAATCCATACCGGACCCTAGGCAACCTGGATGGAAGTTTTCCTCTCCCCCTCCCTTCCCACAGTCTTATGAGTCACTTCACAGGTCCCAGAAGACTGCAGGACCATTCACAATGTGCAGCATGGCTCACACATGCGCAGTGGACAGCTGGTTGTGAAGCAAGCAGCACAGCCAGCTGCCCACAGTTAAAGTGTTACTAAACCAAGGACCCTGCATTCACTATATCTGGTCTTCCATAATACACAGAACATGGAAATGCAATAGTTTTAGTAAATTTAGCTCATCCATGTCTTTATGGACCTTGCTTGCACCTGCACTGGTCCAAATCATTTGGTGGAGAGGGAGGGGAGGGGGGCAGGAGGATTATGGTGTGGGGTTGTTTTTCGGTGTTTGGGCTTGGCCACTTAGTTCCAGTAAAGGGAACTCTTAAGGTGTCAGCAAACCAAGACATGTTGGACAATTCCTGCTCCCAACTTTGTGGGAACAGTTTAGGGATGGCCCCTTCCTGTTTCAACATGACTGCGCACCAGTGCACAAGTCCTGTCCTCAACCCAATAGAACACCTTTGGGATGAATTAGAGTGGAAACTGTGAGCCAGGTCTTCTTGTCCAACATTAGTGCCTGACCTCACAAATGCACTTCTGGAAGAATGGTCAAACATTCCCATAGACACTCCTAAACCTTGTGGACAGCCTTCCCAGAACAGCTGAAGCTGTTACAGCTGCAATGGGTGGGCCAACTCAATATTGAGCCCTACAGACTAAGACTGGGATGCCATTAAAGTTCATGTGCGTGTAAAGGCAGGCATCTTAATACTTTTGACAATATAGTGTATGTTATTTAAAACTATATGTTCTCCGCATGAGTGATATTTTTGTAATTTTGAGTACTATGTCAACAATGTAAGAAACTATAATTTTAATGGGAAATAGCTTGTTTACTTAGAGCACATCACTCAAATGTGGAGTTTCCCCTTATGTTGCAACATCAGTAGTATCAGTAGTAGTATTTTATTGAAGGCCAAGAGTAAATAGGTAGGTTTGCTTGATCTTCAATTTATCACAATTCAGCTGGCGGTCAGTAAATTGCAAGTTATTAACTGCCAAGAAAAGACTATTCTTTTACAGTAAATAAATAAAGTAAATCTGTACTATGAAAGTGCAGTGACTAATGAATTTTTAAATGATCATTATGCATAAACCCGATAATTGAGGTTTTAATAGATAGCAGAGTTACAGCATCATCTTACCGTACATATTTCATGAGAGTAATTACATTGCAGTTCATAATATATAATATTATACAGTATATATTGTATATACACAATTTTCTGTGCCTACAGCCTCCTGATCAATAAATAAATAACAAGAAAAGTGTGCCCATTCCAGATTGGGTAATTTTGTGGGAGGGAGCTGATTGTTAGGGTGGAGTGCAGTATATGTGATAGGATTAGTAGAGGTGGAGTACAGAATTAGGGTTATTGTGCCATAAATTATCAAGACACTTTTTTATTAATAAAAAATGGGGAAAGTATTTCCAAAAGTGCAATCCGAAGAACTGAGTTTAGGTAATTAATTATGGCTTTATGGATATATGACAAAAATGAGAGGAGTGATTTGCCCAGAAGACTTTTGGTAATAGCTATAATAGCTAATGTTTTATCATGAAAAAATTGGTGACTTATGTATCCTGACACCAGTGTTAATTTTGATGTCAAATTTCGATCTAATTTTAGTCAGTCTTTTGACTAAAATGCCATTTTAATTTGTCATCTAAATTGTTTTAGTTTTAGTCATATTTTAGTCAACTAAAATCTCCAGCACATGTTAGTCGACTAAAATGATTTTAGTTGACTAAAATCTTATGGGTTTAGTTAAATTGTAATGCATTATTTAGAATTTCCAAACTCATTATATACTCCTGGAGTACAAATCTAAGGCCTCATGCACACTGAGGCTGGTAGACGGACGTTCAGGGGCATTTGGACATTTTTCCAGCTGTTATCTTATCAGTCCATATACACAGGGTCCTTTAAGGTCGTTTCCAGGCAGTTGAGTTTAGAGGCTTTTTTTGGAACGCAAAAAAATGGGTCCAGACGCCAGTTCAAAGGCATTTGAAATGCCAAATAGCTTGTAAACGCAGCTAAAGGCGCCTGAATGCGGTAACTCGCATCTAGGAGCGTTTCGTTTACAGGCGTTTCCATTGAAGAAAATAAATAAATAAAAAAGGCTCCTATACTCCAACGCGGCATGCAAAACGCTGCAAAACGGGCATTTTAGATGCCAGCTTCTAGCTGTCAAAAAAAATCATTCAAGGGAAGTTAAAAAAAGCGTCCCGTGTGCATGAAGCCTAATAACATTATTATTTATGGTATTAAGGTTTGAACATGCACTACAGACACAGATTTCGCCATTGTGATATGTAGCCAGTGTTAATTTTTACGTCAAATTTCGATTTTGTTTTAGTTATAGTGTTTGTTTTAGTTATAGTGTTTTGTCGAAAATGCCATTTTAGTTTTAGTCGTATTTTTAGTCATCTGAATGGTTTTAGTTTTAGGCTGGATTCAAACCAGTCCAGTGTGAATTCCAGCCTAATTGTCCGTGAGAAGAACAGGGTCTGCTGTTCAGGGGCTCCTGTCCGTTCTCACTGCGGATCAGCTAATCAGCTGACCGAGGAGGGATAGGGGGGAGGTGTAGTGAATAGGGGAAGATAATCCCCTTTCAATGCGGAACACATCTGAGTGTCAGATGCATTCCCATTGAACATAATGGGCTGGGAATTCGCACCACACTGAACAGAAAACGCACACGTTTTCTGTGCAAAGCGGACTACGAATGCACCGCACCGATGTGAACTGGACACATTGAAAAAAATATGTTTTCAAGTGTCCTGCGAATTGGATGCGGTGTAACCCAGCCCGAGTTGTATTTTAGTCAACTAAAATAGTGTTCATTTTGTTGACGAATATATTTCCGTCTATGAAATTAACACTGCCTGACTAGGGTTGCCACATCATCCCTTTAATTCAGGACACATATTGATTACACAGGTTCTGTGGCTGATTAAGGTGGTAATTAAACTCACTTGGCGCCTTATCTGCACTGAACCTGTGTAATCCATATGTGTCCTGGATTAAAGGCATGAAGTGGCAACCCTATGCCTGACACTTTGTGAAATAGGTTGATTTATTGGAAAGGTCAAATGATGTCTTTGCATGGAACCATCTGAATGCTTGATAGTGACCATACCTGTTTTTCTACCATAAACTGAAGCACAGCCAGGGCTATAAGTAATGTTCGGCCATCTGGACAGGTTGTGTGTACTCAATAGGACTTAGACACAGGGGAGGAGTGGTCCTGTGAGTGTCCAGAAAGCCTTTTTCATGCAGTGTATACCTTGAGAACTTCAATGGCGGCCATTATGCTGGCTTTACCTTTATGCAGCAAGAGTTTCTACATGGGTAAGTGCTCATGTAGAGGAGTTGTACATGTCAACCAAAATGTAACATTAAACCTTGGGATGTATACAGTGGGAACACACAGACAGCTCAAGGATTCATTTTTTCATGCAGGGACTGCTACAACTACTTGCTGACCGCCCCATAGCAGATTTACTGTTACAGGGTGGCAGCACTACGCAGGATCACGTATATATAGGTATGGGGGGGATGCAGAGAAAAGACTGAAACGCCATTTTATCCTGGACTCCATTTTAAAATATCCTTTCTTCCTCTGTCTCTCAATGTCCCCCCCTTCCATTTCACAATTCACAGTTTGCACATACAGACAAGATCTAATCTATAATTCCAATTACTGAATTCTACTACCAGTTCGTACCAGGCACTAACAGTTATTAAAACACATTTACTTTCGTTTCTCCTTAAACTCAACCCCATAGCTCTAGGCTTGTCGAGATGTAGATCTCCTCTTTACTCCAGGAGGGGTTTTTGCTCATTATTATAATTGCCAACCTATAGTCTCATATTATTTGGAATATTATTAACTTTGTATAATTGTTAACCTATAAGGTGATATATGTTGCGGAATATCATTAACTTTGTAACGCTCTTCATAGTAACTATAAATGTTTGGCTCAAAGAAATACAAGACAGAATAATCTTGGCATACAAACTGTCTGTGTGTGTGTGTTTCTTATAACGCTAAGGTTATTCTCACTGGATCCTTAAAAGACACCGGGTCGGTCCAAGCCAGTCAGAACAGCAGGCCTCGCTGATACCCACCGAGATTCGGAAGGTCGTCTTCACATCTTCAGACACTCCCGGTAAGGTATATATTTTTTTTATTATTGCCTGCCAGAATTGTCTGAAGAAGCTGACCAAAATCCGAATAAAAGTGTTTTTAGTATGTACGTGCCATGATCCACTTTTGAAGTGTATAGTGCGGTACATTAAAAGGGGAGAGAGGCGCTGCAGGTAAATTCTAGCCGGCTAGGGGGGATTATTCTTTTTGTCTCCGGGAGGCACCTTTGTTCTGGGTAACATAGTCATAATAATCCCCTTATTTTGTGTCTTGAAGGGACACCAGGTACTTCCGGGAAGTACAGGTTTCGGTTCTGATTTTTCTTTCCGGGTAAAGAATAAGGTTGGGCCGACGCTGTGTCTGAATTTATTTTTATTTGTGCTTCTCTTACTGTCGCGTAGAAGTATAAGATAATTTGTTTGTGTGGTATAAAGTTCAGGTGGTAAGACTGGACAAACGCCACTGATTTCAATGTGAATAAGGATTATATACCTGTATACTGAACTGTG
>BLSH010431951.1:331239-348021 GCA_018402905.1 Glandirana rugosa
GTAGGCACCTGGTAGCTCCCCCTCGTCGTAGGTACCCCTCTACTTCCCTCCTAACATTCATCGCGTACCGCACGAGGTCAACCCTCTTCTAAAACCCAAGAGGCCTACCTCGATTCTTAGATTCATATCGGCCTATCCGATCCCTCTTAAACTATGGAAAAACCATCTCTCGGTGTGTATCACCAACCTTCCGAAACACGAAAGACCTCTGGACGACCCTCATCAGACGCTTCTACTCTTCAAACAAGGGTAGTTCAACATTCCAAAACCTCAACACTTTCCTAAATTCTTATAAGTGAGACAGTCGTATTAAGACAAGTAATTGTCTGCTATCTCAATTATGCTGACAGAGTGAATATTCTTAAATCCTTTCACAACTCCAAAACCTTACAACTTGATGGGAACAAACTTCTCATCTTCGCAGACTACTCCCAGCAGGTCTCCAGAAAGCACAAAGCCTTCCAACCACTATGTGTGGCTCTCTACCAAAAAGGTATCAAATTCTCCCTAGCCTATCCGGCTATACTTAGATTCTTAGCTCCATCCGGAGAACCCAAAATCTTCTCCCAACTGGAGCACGCCATGCGCTACTTACAATCCTCCCTTCATCTCCCCATGGATGCTGCTCCCCCTCGATGGTCCACGGATGGGCGCTCCAAGAGACAAACGCAGTCCGAGGAAGGATCCAGCTAAAAAATTGCACCTCACCGATTCTTCCAACTGAGACATTTGGCGCTGACCTTCATGTCTTTTTCCCACCCACTGCATCGCCCTAAGTCTGCAGACTGGTGACGTTTCACTACTATTCTTGCCACTAAGGGTACCTGCTAAATGCCTTTGAAATGTTATTTCGCAGTTCAATGTTACTGGTTCAATTCACAGTTATGTTCTAAATGCTCTACATGATTTAAATTGTTATGATTTTGTTTTACAGTAGCATATCTGATGATCAACAACCTTATCGAGTCTCAGCTATCTTATCGCTCTGTACACCATAAGGCAGTAATAGAGGGGCTTCCCATTGCTGACTCCTCATATCCTTCTGGGACTGGCGGGGAGACCACCCTCCATAGACGAGCAATTCTGCACCTCTCGGTAATGCTGTTCACGTTACTAGGCGACATATGAGGAAAAAAGCGAAGCACAGTCTTCACTGGGTATGTTTTTTGTTCTTGTTTATGCTATATATTTCATGTAACGGTTATCCAGTTCAAACCCCTTCTCCCTGTCTTCCTCCCCACACCCAAACAACCCTTCCCTTCTTTTATCCCCAGGGAAACCTAGCAACCTTTAACATCATCACCTCACACTAAATTTATTGTACATACCATGCAAACAAACCTCTCCTAATAATCCCAATTACATGAACACCATTTCGTGGAATGTAAAGGGGTTCAGATCCCCCAATAAGAGGATGGCAATATTGCGCCATCTAAGACAACTTAAAGTTGACATAGCAGTACTTCAGGAGACACACCTAACTAGAGGCTGACTACTTCAGCATACGGAAACTCTGGGTAGGGCAAGTGTTAGGCTCACCTGCAGTCAAGGGAAAAGCGGGTGTCCTGTTTCTAATCAATAAAAATCTCCCTTGTGAAATTCTCACTGTTAGATTGAAAACTTTCAATCGTGAATCGGCACTGATGAAAGTTTATGTCCCTATCTCTCCGACCCAACACTTTTTACAAACTTTAACTGCTCATATTGCACCACAACCCATCTGCCCCACATAATAGCGGGAGACTTTAACTCTGTGATGAACCCGCTAGATTTAGGTTAGGTCTGTTGAGGTGCCCCGCTACACCACATCTTCCAAGACCCCCTCCCACCTTTTGCTATGGGCAGAAAGCCTTAATTTAACAGATTTATGGAGAATGGAGGGCAGGGACTTCACCTTTTTCTCACCCCCACAGAACTCACTTTCAAGAATAGACTATTTTTTTTTAAATCCGCTCATGCTCCCCCTAACCTATGACCCAGCTATACATGATATTGCGATTTCAGACCATGCCCAATATCACTGCATCTATCCAGTTTCACATCCCAAACCAATCTCAGAATTTGGAAATTCCCGCCCTATCTAGCAAATGACGAGTCCCTCAAAAAAGAACTCGCAAACACCTGGTCCGATTTCATTCACAACAATGCTGCTAACATGTCCGACTCAAACCTTTTCTTGGGAGACCGATAAGATGATACTCAGGGGCCGGATTATCTCCTATGCTTCTGCCTACAAGCAAAAAGTCTCTGCGAAATGCCAAGCGGCGAGTAACTCTCTCCATTTGGCACATGGCGCTCTGAGTGCAAACAATTCTCAAACACACAGGGAGGCCTGGCGGGCAGCAAAGGATCGCTTCCATCTGTGGGCAGAGACACAGGAGAAGATACACCAGTCCCTTCTCGAACACAAACTACATAAATTTGGAAATACCCTGGGAGACTGCTCACCCTTAAAGACAATTCAGGAAATATCACAACCTCTTCCAAACAAATCAACAAGATACTCAAAAACGTTTATGCATCCCTGTACAGCCAAGACCCCATCGATGAACAGAAAGCCGTAAGCTTTCTCCAGTCGGTTTCACTACCCGTCCTTCCACACACACGCGTCTTTCAAACTTTAACGTACCTATATCGCCCTCAGAAATCGCACATACAATCAAATCCCTGTCAATGCGCAAAGCCCCAGGCCCGGACAGGTTCACCTCCGACTTTTACAAATTATCCATCGCAACTATAACCCCCATGCTTCAAGCAGTTTACCAAGGAATCTTAAACAGAAACCCCTACCTGCCCACAGGAAATCAGGCACATATCAAAATCATCCCAACAAAGGGGAAAGAGCCCCACAGATCCCGGCTCATATAGACCAATTTCATTGCTAAACTTAGATTCCAAGATTCTTTCCAAAATCATGGCCGTCACTCTTACACCCTGCACAGGCTGGATTTACACAGGGCAGATCGGCCACCTCAAATATCAGAAAGGAACTCGCGGCCCTGGAAATGGCACGGGAGGGTTCGGTCAGAGATGCAGCCATTATAACGCTTGATGCTGAGAAAGCGTTTGATAATGTCAGCTTCCGTTGGCTATACATGGTACTTGGCATTCTCAGGACCCTTCTGCCACCTTATTCATGCCATGAACTCGGAACCCTATGCCAATGTGATAGCGGCGGGCCACATCTCTGACAGAATACGTCTCTTCAAGGGAACCAGACAGGGCTGCCCCCTTTCCCTACTCCTCTTCAATTTGGCACTAGAACCACTTTCCCTGCACCGTCTCTCACACCGCAAACTCAACGGTATACACAATTGGCCCACATGAGGTAAGAACTGCCCTATTCGCAGATGATGTCCTGATATTCACCGCTAACCCTGCAGAAGACATGTTCCACATTCAACAGACATTCAATCTATATCGTCAGTGCTCAGGACTACACATAAATTTCTCCAAGAACAAAATCTTACCATTATTTCATTTCCGGTCACCAAAGTGGCCATCTTTCCAATAGCCAAATCTCACATTACATACCTGGGTATTAAAATAGGTAAGACCTCTTCTTCACTCTACCACCTAAATATAGTCCCCACTTTATCCAAAATTGTACAAGAATTAGGCCTTTGAACAAACCTGCCTCTCTCTCTCTCTTAGGAAGATGCCACCTTTACAAAATGGTTAGTTTCCCCAAAATGCTATACCCTCTCCAAACCACTCTCCACTCTGCCATCTCGAAATTTCTCTGGAGGGGCCGAAAACCCCGCATCGCACTCCACAAATTATTCCTGCCAAAGCTGGAAGGAGGAGCCAACCTTCCAAACACCAGGCTATACAACCTCACATGCCTTCTGAGGGTGGGATTGGACTAAGTCCTCTAGGTATTCTGATTTAGAATCAGCAATGGCTAGCCCCCCACGATCTGTCCGCCTTGCTGCATTATGAATCAAGAATATGCCATCTCACTTAAAACAAAACGTACTCATCCGTGACACAGCAGGCACGGAGAGGAATCAGGAAAAAATTGCAAATGTCTCACCACATGTCCACACATTTGTGTATATGTGGGCATACCTTGCTTCCCCAAGTGCAGCAATAACCGGACTTCACATTATGGACTCAGAAAGGTCTCTCTAAATTTAGTCAACGTTTTTTTTTTTTTAATAATGTTTTATTCATTTTTTCAATACACAAAACAATAACAGACATTTCAGGCCGGTGCAACGTCTTATGTCAAAACTAACACAGGTAATCTGGAGAAAGACACAGTTTCAAAAATTTCATTCAAGTGAGAGAATACAAGTCAAACTGGGGAAAAAACAACCCTTACTTAGGCAGCACGTTCAGATAGCTTCCACAGCCGTGGAAAAAAAAAAGTTCAGTGGGAGTTTCCAGTCTCGGACCTAGATTCTAACTAGGTGTCCAGTGGGCCCACTTCATTGGAAAACGTTTGTGTTTAAGTGGGTCAGGGGAGGAGAGATCCAATTTCTCAAGGTTGTACAGTTTCTCCAAGTCCTTGTGGACCTCCTTTGTTCAGGGGGGGTTGTGTGTATCTAATTCCTCAAGATTGCTCTCCTGCCAGCCATATAACATGAGGACAGCCAGGATTTATTGGAGCGCACTATGTTAATACTCAGTTTGTCTGCAGCTCGTAGCAAAGGGTCGAAGGATCCAAAGAGCAGTGGGTACACATTTCCGTGGGGTGAAAGGCCGGTAGCATTGGCAACAAAGAGTTCTACTCTAGCCCAAAACTGTTGGATAATGGGGCTTTGCCATAATCTATGGATGAGCGATGGTTTGAATGTCTTACAGAGGGGGCATAGTGATCCTTTAGACCCCTTTCACACCAAGGCCTTTTTCAGGCATTTTTGCTCTAAAATTAGCACATAAAAAGCGCACCAAAAACGCTCCCCATGCATCTCAATAGATGCTTTCACACCGAGGAGCTGCGCTTGCTAGGTGTTGCTAAAAGTCCTGCAAGCAGCATCTTTTCGGCTTGTTTTGTGCGCTTAAAATAGCTCTTCAAACACGCCCATGTCCATTGAAAAAAATGGTTAAGTGCTTGAAAAACACTTGAAAAACGCTTGAAAAGGGCATGAAATGTGTACTGAGGCTGTGGAAAGGTCACATGATTGAAAAACAAATGCTTGAAAAGCACTTAAAAAACATCATTAGATGGGCGCTATTTATAGTGCTAGCGCTTCAAAAGCGCGGCAAAAACACACACTAAAATCATGGCGTTTTACAGGATTTTACAGGCTTTTTTGCAACGCCTTGGTGTGAAAGGAGCCTTAGGGTGGTCCTTCGAGCGCCAGTGTGGGACGTAGACCCGCTGTAGGATCTTCTATTGTTCTCTCCAGAATTCATTCAGCACATATGTGCAAGTTGTGTTGTAGCCGTTTAGAATATGTTAGTGGGGGGGGGGCTGAGCAGCAGATGTAAGCAGACGTGTTCTCTGCTCTCTCCACCTGGTGATCCATGCTTTTATCCTGTCAGCATCCTGAAATACAGCCTGTTTTGCTCTACAATTACATCGGGTTACCTGGGAGACAAAGAGGCACACGTTGTCATGGTGGTAGAACTCAGGAACCATGTCTAAAAAGCAGCGGGAGCTCCAATCTGTGCCGGAGCTGGACCTCCAAGATGGCGCCCTGTCACAGTGCACGCATAAAGAGAAATACAGGGAGGCCACTCAGAAGCTTTTCTCCAAGCCTGGACACAAAGAGCACCCGGCGACGTCCTCATCTAAGGAAAGTGTGGGCGCGCAGTCGGAGGCTGATGACACAGTGCCACTGGAGGATCTGCAAGGCCTGCTACCCGAATGGGACACAGTGAGTGTGCAAACCCTCTCCTCTGCCCCTCCACCCCCAGCACAGGGAGAAGGCCCTGAGCCCACACTGAGGGACATGATGGCGGTGGTTACGGGCTGTACGTCCTCCATAACCTTATTAACAACTGAGATAAGGGGGGTGAAGGCAGAAGTGTCCTATATTAGGCATGATATGCAAAAGCTCACAGAGCGTACCTCGGCTCTGGAGGAGAGGGTTGGCAGCATGGAGGATGACATGGCGCCCATGGTAAGGGACCTAAAGCACACTGTTACGATCACTGCCCACCATGCGGATCGTCTGGAGGAATTAGAAAGCAGAATGTGGAGGAATAATGTATGGGCCGTAGAGATACCGGAGAGAGCCGAGGGGAAGAATCCTGTGGCCTTTATTGAATCATGGCTGCTCTCGGTCTTTGGCAAAGACTCTTTTACCCCCATGTGTTCTATGGAGAGGGCGCATAGAGTACCTATGCGTCCTCTGCCTCTGGGTCATCCACCTCGGGCATTTTTGTTTAAAATGCTAAACTATAAGGACAGGGATGTGATTCTCTCTAAAGCATGTGTCATGCATGAAGCACTGGTCATAGATAATACCAAAATATCCCTGTTTCCAGACTACTCGGCAGCGGTGCAAAAACAGAGAGCAAAATTTACAGATGTCAAGAAATGCCTGCGCAACCTCAATCTCCAATATGCTATGCTTTACCCAGCCAAGTTGAGGGTAGTGGTCAAGGGAGAGGTGCTCTTTTTTGATAAACCGACCGCACCATGGTTTGACAGGGAGGAGAGGTCCCTCAGAGCTCCCACTCCTCCACGACAGGTAGCCCCCTGATGCAGTATAAGTGGACTTTACAAATTGTTGGGCTCAGGTCGTCTACACATACTCGATGGATAGGCGGAAGCTGGATGGAAGACCTTCTGTTTGAGAACTGTCTCGTACGATTTTTGCTGCACAAAAAAAGTTCCTGCGAACTTACGTGAACTTTTACTGTTTACCCCCCCTGGAGATCCCTGAACGATTAATGGATCTCGCATTCAAGTTTAATGGTTCCTGTTGAGCCCAGTTTGTTTACATGATGTTTGCTCCCTAGCTGTGGGCCTCATGCCACATTTCTCTATGACCTCCTACGGATATTATGTGAGACTGCTGGTGCTGTCCAGTGCCCATTTGATGTTATTTGGATTGCTAGGTGGTCGCCCACACATATGGTTATCTATTGGTCAGAGACACAAGAAGATTTACTTTACTTACCCTATTGATACTGACGGGGGGGGGTTGATACTTACACTCTGTCGAGTTGCTGGTATTACGTTTATTATTTTGACCCCCTTGCTGAATGGCTAGTAAGCTAAGACTACTCTCCTGGAAAGTTCGGGGACTTGGCACTTCTGTGAAACGCATGGCTGTTATGCGTGCAGTAAAACAAATGAGGGCGGACAATGTATGCCCACAGGAGACCCACCTGACACCTGGTTCACCTCCAAACCTGGCACCAAAATTGTATAACCCACAATACCATGCCACTTACTCTTCCTATTCCAGGGGAGTGAGTGTTTTGGTAAAACGAGGCACTGCATTCTCGTGTATCCGGGAGATTCTAGACCCGGAGGGGCGATATGTGTTTCTCCTGTGTAAACTTTATGGAGTGTTATATATTATCGCAGGGGTGTGCATTCCACTACCATACTCAGGTACTCAAAACCCTGGCAAAATGTATGGCCCAATACTCTGATACCCCTTTAATTGCTATTGGGGACTACAATAATGTTCTTGACCCAGTCTGGGACTGATTCCGTACCGATGCGCAGTCGGTGCCCTCACCAAGCAAAGCAACTACGTTTGCACGTTTACTGGAGGAGATGGGCTGAGGGATGTGTGGCGAATGAGACACCCCTGCTAAAAAGTGTATTCTTGTCATTCTGTATCTCGGGATGGCCTGTCTCGTATTGACTTAGGGCTGGGTAACCAGGCCAGTCTCCCCATGATACTTGATTCGGGCTATGAACCTAGGCGGGTATCGGATCACTCCCCCTTCTGGGTGGAACTAGGGTTCTCCAGGACCCTAGGACGTTGTAGCTGGAAGCTTAACCCGTTCTGGCTGGACCTTTTTCCAGATCCTGTCCCCATTGTTGATCTATTGAAATCCTTTTTCCAGGTCAATTTGGACACGGCGGACTTGGGCACAGTCTGGGACACTGCTAAAGCATATTTGAGGGGCCAATTCATTCACCTGATAAATAACATTAAGTCCTCCACTAAAGAATGGGAGACGCTTATCCTTGCAGAGGCAATGAGGGCAGAAGGAAAATATATTGAGGACCCCTCAGATGACTCTAAGAGAGGTTATCTGGCAGCACAATCTATGATGAGGCAGGTAGAGCAGCAAATTGCAGAGAATAAAATATTTTTTCTGCAACAATAACACTACGAAGAGGGAGAAAACACCGGCCACATGCTTGCCATGCTAATACGCAACCAGCAGGGACCTGCGCATATCGAGAGTATACTGGATTGGGAGCGAGACGCACAACGGTCCACCCAGGGTATAGTGGAGGTGTTTAGTGCATTTTATAAGGATCTATACTCCTCTAAGGTGCACCCGTCCGGGGGTGATATACAGGAGTTCCTGGACGGGTGCTCCCTACCAACCCTCTCCCCCTGCGACGTAAAAATAATCAACAACCCCATTACGGAGGAAGAAATCCTTCTGGCTATATAACAAATGGCCAACGGAAAAATCACTGGGGGTAGACAGGATACCCTCAGAGGTGTATGGACGATACGCGGAGCAGTTGCTCCCGATATTACTTAGGGTATATAATGAGGCACTAGAGGTCGGGAAACTCCCCCAATCGATGAATGAAGCCATAATAGTGGTGTTGCTGAAACCAGGAAAGGATGCCCTTAGAGTGGATTCGTACTGACCAATTTCACTGTTAACAACCAATGCCAAGATATTGGCTAAGGTTTTGGCCTCAAGAATATCTAAAGTTATTCACAAACTAGTACACAGAGATCAATGTGGTCTACGCTCTACGCCCCAAAATCTGCAGAGATTGTTTCTAAATCTGCAGTTACCTGTAGATAATATGGGAAATAGACCTGTCTTTTCCTTGGACGCAGCCAAGGCCTTCGACGGTGTGGAATGGGCATACCTGTGGGAGGTCTTGGAGCGCTTTGGGGTAGGTGCCACATTTATACGGTAGATACAGGTTCTGTGCTCGTCCCCCTCAGCCCATATTAGGGTGAATGGGGAACTCTCTGAGTCCTTTACGCTGCATCAAGGCGCTAGGCAGGGGTGCCCTTTGTCGCCCCTGCTGTTTGCCCTGGCAGTGGAACCCTTGGCGGCTAATATACGGACCTTCTCTGAGATTATAGGCTTTCAGAGGGGACAGAGGTCGGAGGTGGTTTCCATTTATGCAGACGATACTCTATTATATCTGGGGGACACCAAGGGGACCTTACGGGCGGTATTGAACTTAATAAATAGCTTTGCGAAATTGTCAAGTTTTTCTATCAACTGGGACAAGTCTGTGCTGATGCCTCTGGATCCATTGCCTGACCCACTACCGCAGTGTGCATCCATGGTGACAGTGGTCACTCAATTTAAATATCTGGGGATCTGGGTTACTCCTGACTCAACTGATTTTATACGATTGAACCTAATACCGCTATTGGCTAAGTTTAAGGAAAAATGCACCAGCTGGTGTAAGCTGCCACTATCTGTGGTAGGGAGGGTTAATTTGATAAAGATGGTGTGGGCCCCCCAGCTCCTATATGCCTTTAATAATGCTCCGGTGTGGATACCAAGGAAATGTTTCCTTGGCGTAAAAAGACCCCTCACATTAGCTTGACTACACTGCAACGGGGGAAAGGACCGGGGTGGACTGGGGGTCCCTAACCCTAGACTCTATTTATTATTTAGCCTCCCAGGTACAGCAGTTGGGGGGTTGGGGCGACCCGGACTCCCTGGACCCAATTCGGAACATGATTATCCCGGAGGGATCTGTTTGTTCTGCCCTGACTCATCTGGAGGGTGGTCTCTCACACCTGCCTCTGGCATTGCCTACAATTTCTCTCCTTACAGCAGTCTGGAATCACATTAAGACCAATTTACACATAATCGGCTTCTTGAAAAGTACCCCTCTATGGCGCATTTTGAGCTATGGGGAATTGTTGAAACTAGAAGGGTTTAGGGGGTGGGAAGAAGTAGGCCTTAAGTATATTGCCCAACTGCATAACGGCCCGGTTCTAAAATCTTTCCTAGATCTACAGCAGGAATATCAGATCCCCACATCTCACTTCTATAAATATCTACAATTGCGGCATGCACTAGGTGCACAGGCTAGGTCTACTAAGCTTGAATTAACAGCGCATCCCATAAAAGGAGAAGTGTTTCAGGCCCCGGATAAAAAAGGAATGATCTCCAGGGTTTATTCTATGGTCCTTGGAGCTATACATAATAATAAGACACTGCCCTGTAGAAGGGGCTGGGAGGAGGATGTGGGAGTTATTGATGGGGATGTGTGGGAGTCTTGTTTAACTGCTGCCCCATTGGTGTCCTTGTCGGCCTCTCAGAAATTGTTCCATCTTTACTTATTGCATAGAACATATAGAATGCTGCAACGGCTACATGACTGGGGATATAGAGATAGTCCGCTGTGCCCAAAGTGCCGGAGAGAAAATGGAGACTTTATACATATGCTGTGGCAGTGCCCCAAGCTCTTTTGGTACTGGGAGGAGATCATCTCCACAATTTCACAAGTTTACCAATACCCACTTAGTCAAAATCCAATTGTGTGTCTTCTGGGTGCTCTTGAAGAGGAACTTTTGATCCCTCATACTCATCTGGCAATGCTACAATTACTTTATGTGGCGCGTAAGCTTATTGCTAAATGTTGGATATCACCCAGAGTACACACAAAGGGACAGTGGGTAGCAAGGTTAATTTAATATTGATTAGAGAAAGGCTAACATATATACACAGGGGGGCACCCAAAAAGTTTTTTCCATGTGACAACCGTGGTTGGAAGTTCCGGGCTTGGCACCGCCATAATTGGCCCTGAATAGACTTTTGGAGTGTTAAGGGTTGTGGGTTACATGCCTAGAAGTAGGATGTATATTCATCTAATGTACTCCATAAGGACTAGAGGCCAGGAGTGTGACAGCAAACAGGGTAAAAAAAAGGGTTTGTTTACGGGTAATGTTTTCTTGCTGCGGATGTGGATAATAAAATGTTGATGACTACTTAGTGATTCGGTTCTGGGGTATGGATGATCTAGAACTTTTGAATAAGGACCTAACACTGTCTGAGCTACTGCCTCTACTTTATGACAGCTTTACGGAAGTCAACGGTGTGGGAAAATTAACTCAAACTAAGTGGTGTAAGGATTGATATATATGTTATCACCATTATTATTAACAACTGCACTGTGAGAAAATTAGTGCTTTCACCTGTAATACTGTCATTTTCTGTATTTATTGTAGTCTTTACAATAAAACCATTCTTTTTTTGACTCAAAAAAGAATATGTTCATAGGTTTCTGGGGATTTGAGGTCCGAGTTCCATGCTTTCGCAGTTTTCTGGGCCCCCAAAGAGTTTGGCAAGATTAGCATTAGATGAGCAAATCAGAGCAATCCCTTGGCTGGCCATGTGGTGCGAATGGGGTGATGGTTAGCTTGAGGGAAGAGAGGATGTCCATGTATCGGCAAGGACTTGGAGTAGTGGGGGGACATCCCTGTTAGCTTGTTTGTTTCTCTCCATGCTATAATAGTGTTCCTGAATAGGATATTGTTTTTCAACTGTGTTGGTAAGTCCTTCAAACGACAGTGCAGCAGTTCTGCAGGGATAAGAGGAAAAGATAATTGGGATTCAAGGTCATAGTTTGAATAATTGGAGGTTTGTGCGATCCAGTACAACCCAGCTCTCAGCAGACAAGAGAGGTTGTAGAGCCTCGTGTTAGGGAGGTTGAGACCCCCATGGCATTTGGGCAGAAACAATTTTTGGATGGCGATGCGTGGTTTGCGCCCTCGCCAAATGAAGCGTGTGATCCCTTTGTGGAGCCTGATGACATCCTTATGTTTAATAAGGAGTGGTAGTGTTTGTAATGGGTACAGTAACGGAAGCTGCACATCTTGTACAGGTGGCACCTACCAAAGAGGGATAAAGGGAGGTTTGCCCAATTGTCCAGCTCTGAAATTATTTTTTGGATTGTGGGTAATAGATTAAAGTGGTATAGGGACGCTGGTGTTTTTCCGATGTTGATTCCCAGATAGGTGATATGGCTTTTGGCTACTGCGAATGGGGTGTGTCGAGCCCAATCTGAGGTACAAGAGTGAAGTAGAGGCAGGATTTCTCTTTTGGAAAAATTAATTTTGAGGCCCGAGCAAGACCTAAAAGATACAAAAATGTCTTTGATGAGGGGTATATCGGTGAGGGGCTTGGATGAAAAAATTAGGATGTCATCTGCGAACAGAGCAGTGCGGACCTCCTGGGTGCCTATCTTAATACCATAGAGCCCTTGATGAGAGGAAACAGAAGAGAGGTTTGATCGCTATATTAAAAAGCAGCGGTGACAGGGGGCAGCCCTGTCTAGTCCCCTTGTATAGATCGATGGAGCTGGAGAGGAGGCCGGCTGCCACCACTGTGGTCTTTGGGGCTGAATAATGTTGGGCATAAGTGATGCTAGTAGGTTCGCTAGTATTTACCACAATAATTTGGAGTCTACATTGAGTAGGGATATGGGTCGGTACGCCCCTGGGTCCATATGGTCTTTCCCTTTTTTATATATAAGCTTTATATAGGCTTGGAAGCCGGAGGGTTGATACGTCCGCCTTCTAGGATTGTCTGGAAAACCTCCAGAAGTGGTGGTGCTAGTGTGTCCACAGTGAGTTTGAAGAACTCTGGGGTGAACCCGTCGGGTCCCGGCGCTTTTCCCATTGGAAGTGACTTTATGGCTTTTCGCAATTCTCGTTTGGAGATGGGCGCATTCAGTTGGAAAAGGGAGTCGCAATCTATCTTGGGGAGGGCTATTTTGGTCAGGAAATCCGCCGCGGCTGTCTCTTCAATTGGGTCTAAGCCGTACAGGGTAGTATAGAATTGTTCAAGTACCTGATTGATGTCCTTGGGAGTTGTAACTATCTTTCCATCTTTGGTTTTTAGAGCCTTGATATGAGTGGGAGGGTACATAACGCAGCTAGCAATTTGCCAGGTTTATTGCCGAATTTATGATACTTTAGGTCCTGCTCGGCTTTATAGAGGCGCTCCTGGGCCTCGGCCCAGTGATCGAATTGGCCTTTTTCCTGCTTCCAGGCATCTCTGTTGCCTTTTGTGTTATTCTGAGAGAGCATGAGTTGGGCCTGTCTAAGTGCTGTGCTAGATTCTATATAGTTTTTGGTGACTTGTTTTTTATAGCCTGCCGCATACGATATTATCATGCCTCTGAGCACTGCCTTTCTCGCATCCCATAAAAGGATGGGATCTATCCTCTAGGGGTATCATCACTTGGTTAAAGTCGCTGACGAGAACGTGAGGAAGGTGTAGGAATGGGGCAGTATGGGCAGCGAGCGTTTGGAAGAAGGAGGTGGTAGGGGAGTTTGGAGCATAGACGTTCGCAATAGCCCATGACCGTGAGTGGGATTGAATAATTTCCAAGGTTAATCTGCCCTCTGAATCTGAGTGTACAGATTTTATTTCCCCTTGGAAATTTTTGTGAAATAAAACTATAACTCCTGCTTTGCCTTTAACTGCCGGGGATCCCACCACTCTTCCCACCCATAATTTACGCATCTGTTCAAAATCAGATTGAGGAAGATGGGACTCCTGCAGCAGGGCTACATCTGCTTTTAGTCTTTTTAGGTGCCGTTGGATGGCCAAACATTTATTGGGGGACCGAAGGCCTTTAACGTTCCAAGAAATTAGTTTCATTCAGGGAGTAATGTCAGGTCAGATCATTTGTCAAGATCATTTGTCAAGATGTGTGTCAGTAAGCGTTCATGCTTAGAGTGGAAGACTGCACAAGTTGTCTGAACTGGGGCCTGAATAGGGGAAGTCCTCAGCAACCAACAAGTTGCAAAGAGGACACTAGGAAGACAGTGCTTCACTCCTTTCCACATGTGATTCCACCTTGTCTGGACAGCGTTACCTAGGCCGAAAGACAGTAGTATGCCCTCTCACCTTACTCGGTAGACCGTGAGGCGATAATTAGGGCCGTCCCCTCCGGTGCAGTTCATGTCATCTTCCCCTTCTTAAGGGGGGGTGGCGGACGGACCAGTCCCCGGCTTAGGGTAAGGCTATTAGTACCCACTAGGCTTTCCAAGCGCAGTATAAAATCCCTCCCTTGTGGTCGGTGAATTTCAGTATCGCTGGAAATGCCAAAGTAAATTTGATTTTTTTCTCAAAGAGAATTGCACAGATTTCATTTTCTTGAAACCTCCACGGAGTAGTCTGCGAATATCAGGAGTTTATGGCCTTCTATCTGTAGGGCTTTCAAGTTGTGGAAGGAGCGAAAGATATTGTGTTTATCCGCATAGTTAAGGTAGCGCACAATCACCGGTCTTGAGGTGCGTCTTTCATTCGATGGAGCTCCCATTCTGTGCACTCTTTCCACTATACATTGCCCGTTAATGCCCAGAGCTGCAGGGATGCGTGTAGCACAGAGGCTCTGATGAAGAGGCTACGGCCTTGAAACGCGTCAGCTAGTCCATCCAGGTTACCAGCAGGAGACTGTTGTACGGATGTTACCCACTCCAGCAATGTGAATGCTTGTTACATGAGCTGTTTGTGAGTATGTTTTTATGATTTTTATCGATTAAAATTCATCAAGGATAATGCGCTATGCCAGTGCGCCCTTGTGTGCTTTTTTGTTTCTATAGTTTGGGACGACCCCAGTCCATCAGATGGCAGCAGGTTGGCACGTTATCCAGTTCTGATACCATCAGACATCACCTTCCTCACCACTGCAGAGAAGTCATACTCCTTAAGCGCGGAGGAATAGGATTTTTTCTTAGCACAGATGTACAGCAGTGCGTCTTGATGTATGGATTCTGGAAGGCCGACTATTAGATTGTTCCTCCTACTGCGATTTTCTAAATCGTCCTGTTTATCAAGCAGGTACTGCTGCGTTTGTTTAAGATGTTGATTATCAGTAAAGGAGGATTGCAAGTTGTCCTCTATGTCTGAAACCCTGGATTCCAGCTAACCTATGCGCTTTGTGTGCTCCACCATCTCCTTCCTGAGCTGCGTGATTCCTGCTGCTACTGCTTGCTCCACTGCCGCCGTTAAGGAGTGCGTCAGGAGCGCTGCCACCGCCTGGGCCAGTCCCTCTAGCTGGCCATCCAACTGGGGAGGGAAAACGGGTGCAGAGGGTGAGCCCTGGTGATCCTCTGGCACCTGAGACTGTAGCATGTGAAGCGTGGACGGAGCTCCGTCCGCCATTTTGGCTGAGCCTGCACTCGCTGTATCAGCGGGTGCCGAGGCTCTGTTCAGAGTGTGTATCACGTACCGATTCATCCGCCAGTGTCCTGCAGGTACAGGTCGCTGTCTGGGGCGGGCCTGGTGGTCGGTGAGGGGTAGAAGCAGGGATTTGTATGCCTGTATGGCCGGGGCCGCCGTTCCTCACACCCTCACATGCGGTGCCGTAACCGGAAGCCTAGTCCACTTTTCAATGCGTCAACGGGGAACCCCCTACCCATCACTCAAATCTTGGAAAAATTCCACCTTACTCCCTATCACCATCTATTTATCCATCAAGCAACAAGGTTTGTGGCAGGCACCTGCCCCACCCCCCCCCCCCCCAGAGCTCTCGGCCTCAAATACTCACCCATAGACCATCTTATCCATCAAAATCGGCATAAAATCTCTAAACTTTATAAACCCCTCCAATTAAGTATGGACACTTCTACACTCTCCTCATCTTTATCAGCATGGAACAAAGACTTACAGTCATTAGAGGCCTCGAATGCAATATTGAGGGGTAACAAATCCATATGTACTTTCATAACCAACAAATTCTGGAAGGAACAGCAGCTAAAAATCCTACACCAGGCATACATCCCCCATGCCCCTCATCCCTCCTCTTCGAATACCTGCCCTCTATGCAAAGCTGCCAGGCCTACTCTTCTGCACAAATTTTGGCATTGTCCCTTATTAGCCAAATTCTGGAGCAACGTAGAGCAATACACCTCTTTGATAACAGGTCTCAATCCGCATGGATCTATTTATCCACTTGTCTTTGAAAATCTGGACATCCTAACCCAATCTCTTCCCAGGCACCACGTACATATCGTCCAATCCAACAAAGCCTGGATTTCCACCTGCTATATGGCAGCAAGGAGGGCAATCCTAAAGAACTAGATATTCACCAACCCACCATATATTAAAGACGTTAAAACAGATCCTTTTAAACTTATCAAGCTGGACAAATTAGACCCCATTGTCTCCAGACACCTCACGATCCCAAGATTTCATCAGAAATGGGGTCTATTAATAGAAAGAGGACAAGAAGACCTATACAGATTTTTCCTCACTGCTCCATTGACAATAGACATATACCGCTTCATTCCTATCAGCTACCTAACTCTGGTGTCTGCCATCTGCATCTCCCCCCCACTGGAACAAAGGTCTGCTATGGGTCAGCCTATCCTGGTTCAGAGCAAAGGGGAATCCAGCTCTTGCTCAGGCCTAACCCTAATCCTAAATGAAATCATCTTCCACATTTGGTTTTCTCCTGTGTCCCCAACACCCCAAGCCGCTGCATGGATACTCGGTCCAAATGCAGATTTAGGTATATTAACATTATTTTTCTGCTTTTGTGCTCCCATTACAAGCTATTTTATCCCAACTAGCTAGGGGGGGGGGGGGGGGGGGGGGGGGGGGGGGGGGGGGGGGGGGGGGGGGGGGGGGGGGGGGGGGGGGGGGGGGGGGGGGGGGGGGGGGGGGGGGGGGGGGGGGGGG
>BLSH010431951.1:350564-365158 GCA_018402905.1 Glandirana rugosa
AGAGTATTGTCTGAGTGGGGTACTTTGTGAATTGGGGGGTTAAGTGTTTCATGGGGTGAGTCTGTTATGAGAGTTAGGAAATCTAGCCCAGTCTTTACTGTTTCCATACTGATGGTTTGCGGTGGATTGCTCTTCAGAGGGCATTTGACAGGCAGTGAAAAGATGTTATGTTGCCCACACGGTTGTGGGCAATGGGTCTCATTCGGTGGGTAGTATTGCCTGCCAAGCGCAACAGGGGTATAATTTGTGCAGTATCGCAATGCAAAGCATCCCGTCATTTGCATGCCCCATCTGCTGCCTTTGCAGCTGAAGGGGGAGCGGTTGGGGGTGGAAAAAAACGATTCTCGACCATGAGTTTTACCACCAGTCAATCACTAGTGTAGAGGTCTTAGTGTCTCAGAATGATCACCTACTGCATGCATTTCTGTTGTCGTGATTGGCCTTGTGCTGATCACATGCACTCTCCCAAGAAAAAAAAAACCTCTCTAGCAATGCACACCAAACTGAGCACGTGCAGCCTGACTCCATAGGCTCTGTGTTATCAGGAAATTATCAGTGGACAGTGGAAGGAAGGGAGGATCTGTGTATAGTGGATCAAACAGCCTTTTTACACAATGCGGAGGATTAACCCCTTAGGTTCCACAGTGAGTATAACAAGCATGCTCTACTGCATATATAGACTGTTTTTTTTTAGTAACACTTTTGTTTATTTTTCAGGCTTTTTTTTTTACTTTGCTTTCACATTGTGATTCTGTCTGCAATATAATTTATGTCATAATGTGGCTACGTTCACGCAGCTTTCTGTTTCAGGACAACAGACATTAGAAAGCATTACAGAACCTCTTTATTTTCCTATTCTGCATAATGTAGAGGGGTATGATTCTGTAGTCCTAAGAGATATCTGAGAGCAATGTAATTGATATGAGCCAGCACAGGCACAGAGCATAGGAGGTTATTTTTTTCATGATTTTTCATGATTTCTGGCAAGATCAACAAGTATTTTTTTTTACTTATCAAACATAATTGCACACTGAATGAAAACAGTGTTACTAATACTCCACAAGGGACACATTTGCAGAACACTGGATGCAAACTTCTTGAATATTCAGCAATTTATACAACAAACAATAGGAACACACTTTGTAAATGTTAATGTGACATGCAAGATTTGGGGGCTATTGGTCATTCCTCCCAGCTTTTTTCTTTAACCGCTTCCTGCCATATATGTACAGGGGGTTCCAGAAGCGTGCCTTGTGCATGCCCTCAGGGGAATTCAACGGCAGGATCTGTGACACAGCAGATCACAGATCAGGGTACAGGGCCACTGTGATTGGCCCTGCCAACATATAATCATTGTGACCAATCACACTGATTACATTACCAGTAGTAAACAACTGATGGCATTGTTTACTACTGTGATCATTGTGATGAGTCAGTCATAGCAACCCTGTACCATATGATAGCTGTGGCCAATCACAACTATCATAGTAGTACTCAATGGCTGCATGAATGCAGGTGAACAGTATCAAAAATTATTGCTTATACAGCCAAATAAAATGTCCGGTGCATAATCAGTTCAGACACTAAAAAAGTCTCACATATAGTATCGCCATACTCGAGAGGAGTAGTAGAATGTGTTTTGGGTTGTATTATAAGCATGTCCATGCTGTGTGTGGGAAATATCTTATTGAATTGACAACTTTGTGTAAAAAAAATTTTTATTTTCTTTCCGCAATTTTCCAAAAATGTGGCAAAAAAAGGAAGACTCATCATGCCTCTTAAAAATACCTTGGGATGTTTACTCTCCAAAATGTGGTAATTTTGTGGGTGCTTCTACTGTTCTCATTCTCCAGGGCCTCTAAAATGTGATAGAAAGTCAAAAAATTTTAATTTATTTATGCCCCTGAAACACCTGAAGGTGCTCTTTGGATTTTAAGCCCCACTATGCTTCCAAACTGTGAAAAAGTCAACCACATGTGGTATCCCCATACTCAGGAGAAGTAGCAGAATGTGTTTGCAGAATAATTGTAATAAGTATGCCAATGCTATATGTGAGAAATAACTTGTTAAAATTACAACTTTGTGAAAAAAAATATTTAATTTCCTAATTTTCTTAAAAATAGCTTCAAGAACTCACCAGGCCTTTTAATAAATACTTTCCAAAATTGAGTCATTTGGGGATTTTGTATTGTCCAGACATTTTAGGGCCCCAAGAATTGAGGTAGTCAGTACATTCGGATTGATCAATTTTCAGATATACATTTTGGCCTAAATTTATGAAGAAATATTATTTATTTGCAAAATTTTACAACAGAAACTAAGAAAAACATTTTTTTTTCAGAATTTTCACAAAACTCAGTGGTGATTAAATACCACCAAAAGGAAGTTCTATTTTCCTAAAAAAAAAAGAAAGAAAAAAATTTAATTTGGGTACAGTGTTGCATTACTGAGTAATTGTCAGTCAAAGTGTGACAGTCCTGAAATCTGAAAGATGCCCTGGGAATGAAGGGAGTGAAAGTGTTTGGCCTTGAAGTAGTTAAACAGTACAAGATATCTTTTACACTGTAATATCGCTGTATGCTAAAGAATCATTTGTTTTGTTAAAATCCCTTGAGAATAGTCACCTGAGTCACCTGAGAAAGACACGTTGGATCTAGTAGGAAAATCATTTGAAATAGTATCTTCCATTTGACCTATCATCAGGGATATTTTTTTTACCTTAATTATTTTTCATATTCAAGGAATATTTGTCTAGTTCCTAGTACATCTCTTTCTAATCGGCCCATCTAAGGCCAGCTTAACTATGATCCAGAAACATCCAATTGCCTCATAACCTTCTTCGCCAACAGCAATTCGCCAAAAGCATTCAGTTTTTGCCCTTTTTAAATTTACCAATTACACGCTAAGTGTCTTATATTCTGATAATCTTCTGACATGTTTAAAGTTATCTTAAATACAATAAACTATCTTACGCATAAACCAGATTATTAAAATGATGCATGTTAAATATACTGGGGGTTTAATGATGGAATAGAAGTAAAGATCAGGTAAGGAGCCCAAAGGACACAAAAACCAGTTTGATGGGTCTTCAGCTAAAAATATATCTGCTCAAACAAGTTTCAAATAAACAGAGAAATGCAAACAAGAACTGTTCTCGGCTTCAGTAAAAATGTGCAATTAGGCCAAATGCAGCTAATAAAGAAAAAACGCCTGCTCCCTAAAAATAATTGGTTAGAAACAAAACTACTATGTTTTACAGAGACCCCTTTGTACCCAAGGGGTAAGGATTTATATGACAAAACTCTACTTTGTGGCACCAGAGTAATCCAAATACCTTCCACCTTATTCAAGGAACAAGGCGTTTGTTGCAAAGGTGTTACATCTGTGCTGGCATTAGCCAAAAGGTCTAAGCCCAAGAAAACAAAATGTTCTTAATGCACACTTCATCAGCTCAGTAGGCACTTTATTTTCTCCTAGTTGGTTTGGAATCTGTATGCTTTTGTATTGTTAATAGCCCTTTTCTTTGTTATTTGATGGTGCTAGGAAGAAGAAAAAAACAGTACAAAAACATATATAAACACACACAAACAGTAAAAAATATATAAGTAAAACATGTACCTTTTTCGTCCATCAGCCTTAGGTCCCTTTCACTCAGGGCGGATAAGCTCAACGGGAGACCGCTCTGTTGATATCCACTGAGCCGGAAGATGACAGATTTGTCTCTGCTCACTGTGCAGGGATGGATCTGTCAGATCTCTGCTGTTCTCTATGGGGAAGATCGGGGAAGATCCAATCCCATTCCATCCGATTCGCTGCACAGATGGCGCACGTATCGCCATACGTCTGTTTTCTTGTCGGATCGGATGCAGTGTTGCCAACCGTCCGTAAATTTACGGACAGCCAGTAAAAACAGGGCAGTTTTTTGGGTGTCCGTAAAAGTCCGTAGCAGCCGAAAAGTGCCAGTAAAAATGGCGGCCATCGGCTCCGGTCAGAGCTGCGTATGTGCAATTGCGGAAATCCCCAAGCGGCAAGTGAGAAGATCCGATCCTGACCCTGAGACGAGTTGGACGACCTCTCCTCCTGCTCCCAGCTAGTGCCTCTGCCCAGCCCATCCACCCTCAAATGAGGTTACTGCATTTTCCCGCCACACCACCGCCAGCCAGCACCCGACTGGAGCAGACGCTCAGGATGGATGGATCCTCCTGATTCCTGCCTGCCTCCCTGCTCTGGCTGACCCTGCAGCCCTCCTGGTGACAGTGGTGAGTGCAGTACGCTTCCTCTTCAAGCCAGCCAAAAAGAGTCGGGACAGTGAGTGTGTGACTGTCTCTGCTCACTCTAACAGACAGCCGCGAGCCAGGCTGCCGGAGTCTCTCTCTCTTAGTTTGCACTGTATGAGTGCAGTGTGCACTGGATAAGTGGCAGGAGGTAATGGAAGGATGGTGTAATGGAAACAGGAGGTGATGGGGATGGTGTGATAGAGATGGAGGGATAGTGACAGGAAGTGATAGGGGGATTGTGTGATTGAGATAAGAGGTGATGGAGGGATGGAGACGGGGGATGGTGTGATGGAGAAGAGGGGTGATGGAGGGATGGAGACTGGAGGGATAAAACAATAGGTAATGGAGACAGGAAGTCTTTAGAAGTGGGGACATAAATTCTGGTGAACCTAGTGGCTACCAGGGATTCCACCTCACTTTCTGTGGTGGTTATGGAACAGAAATTAAGGGGGAATCTCTACAATTTGACATAGGTGACAAAACTGATGGACTAAATAATCTGCCCTTATTATATTGAAAATAACAGAAATATGTTTTTTTACCTTGCTATCTACCTTTAATCACATTGCTATTTGCACAGTGTCCTTGCTTGTAGCCTAAATTCTGAAATTTGCACTGAAAACTGTAATTTTGTAACTTTTGTAAAATGGCAGTAAAAACTTGGCTGTGCCAGTAAATTTTGGGTGTTGTGCCAGTAAATTTCAATCTGGTAGGTTGGCAACACTGATCGGATGGCAGACGGATGTCAGCGGACACATCTCTGCTGACATCTGCCTGCCCATAGAGGTCTATGGGTGGCCCGCTCGGATCCGGCTGAAAAAGGGACAGGCAGATCTCAGCGAGCTTATCGTGTGAAAGGGGCCTGTCTGAAACTTAAAATAAAGTATAAACATTTAAAATGTCAACATAAAGAGGCTAAGTTAAAAGATGTAAAACAACTCCAACTAGCTGGTCCTGAACATGCTTGTTCTGTCTTCTGATCTGGGGTTCAAGATATTAGTCTGTTCCAAGACAAAATACAATAAAAATATCCAAAAGCTGATCAGCTCCCTCACATAGCGATAAAATCAGCACTTTAATTAGTCCATTAAAAATGTCACATACGCTGTGTTTTTGCACCAGCTTTAATGTTTTTATTGGATTAAGGTGCTGATCATCTTTTGGAAAAGTTTAGATAAATGGAAGCGCAAAATGACTACTTTATAGCATAATTCGATCAGCTACACACTATACTGTTTAGTTTACAACAAATTTAGGACCTCACAACTGGTGATGAAGAAATGTGCCAATAATAATTTCCAGATAATTTTTTCACATAAAAAAACAATGAATTACATTTTCAAATTTGAATTGGATTAAAGTCAGTAGGCAACCATTTTTGATGGCCACTTTTGGAAGGTTGCTAGACAAGTTATTGTCACCGAAATGAAAGAGCCAGCAGTTACAGCCTGGCATCACAATTTGGCACCTGTTCCAAGAGGCCGAAATGTGGAAACAGAATCACAGAAAGGTGTATTTCCAAACGACTTGCTTATAGCATATTTCATATAATGCCAATATGTGGCAAATAAACACAGTTAATTAGGAGAGCTACAGACTCTTCGAGTCTGGTTACTGATCTGCAGTTGCAATAGAAATAAGATATGTCAGTATCACATGCAGAAGGAACTTGCAATATTAGGCCTTGTTCACATGGGTGTACTTGAGCGTACAACCGTGCAAAGGGTCATGTTTGCCCGCAAGGAACACACAGATGTTTTGTGAATCCAGGTACAGGCCATCCCAAATATGTCTTTTGGGACACAGCAGCTGCACAAAACAAGTCATTGCTCCCAAATTGACAACCGTGTGGGTGCAGGTGCATGCAGGTGCGTTTCTCTGAATGCAGACAGTGTGAGTTCAGGGACAGGCACTCGCACTCACATGCATGTTAGATTGGGAGCAGTGGATATGTCCATGCAGTCCCAATAGACATGTATGGAATTGCCTGCATGTGGATGCACGGAACACTTGTGCATCATGTGTGGGAAACCATTGGCTGCTTCACAAATATATGTTTAAAGCGGTGTTCCCGATTTAAAATTCAGCAGTTACAAAAAGTGTAGCTGCTGACTTTTAATAAACAGACACCCACCTGTCCCACGGTCCAGCGATGCAGCTACCTGAAGCTTCGCTCCTTGGCGCCGGCATTGCAAGTGTGGGCGCCCGGCTGTGCATACATGAGCCGTGCTGCGCGTTGTGAATGGCCGGACAATCTTCTGGGACCTGTGACCTGTCCCAGAAGATTGCAGGGAGGGAGGGGGAGAGATGAACTTCCGCTCAGCACCGCGGTGACAGGAGAGAAAGTTGGAGCTGGGTACCTGTGAAAACTAGGAACCTGCCCCCCCCCCCAAAAAAAAAATGACATGCCAACTGTGGCATGTCAGGGGGCACTAGTATTTAAAGCGGAAGTTTCACTTTTGGGTGGAACTCCGCTTTAAGTTATCTGCGTGAATGGATATTACAGCTTCACAGCCAGTAATGCTGCATATCTCATTCAATGACATTGGTGATAGGCAGAAATGACAGAAATACATCATGACAGCCCACTCTGTAGGGGACTTGAATATCTTCATTCCTTGGTCTCAGTATTTTCCAATGTAAAATATGCACACTTTGTAAAGGAAGATGATGTATACTTATCTTTCTGATGTTCTGCATACAGTTGTGCTCATAAGTTTACATACCCTGGCAGAATTTATGATTTCTTGGCCATTTTTCAGAGAATATAAATGGTAACACAAACACATTTCTTTCACTCATGGTTAGTGTTTGGCTGAAGCCATTTATTATCAATCAACTGTGTTATGAGTCTTATGAACACAACTGTATAATAACTATGCTTTGTGGCAGATCTCTGGCTGCTGCAGGCATTCGACACCTCTGGGTGAGCAGAATACGTGTTCCCCCACTGTGTGCTGTGGTTCCTCCTGATGGCTTTTACACCCTGTAATGGTGTTGGAGCCGATGGGAGAAACCATAGCAGGAGGTGGGGTTGCAGGTATTCAAAACACCTGGAAGTGACGAATACCTGCAGTAGCCAGAGATCTTCAACAGCGGAATATTAAGAAATGGGCTGCTGGAAAGGTAAGCACACATTATCTTATTTTACAAGGTTGATGAACTTGATTTTGGATCACATATTAACAGGGTCACTTTAAAGGGAATTTAAAGGAGAAGTATAGCCAAAGCTATTTTGGTTATACTTCTCCTGGGGAACACAGGAGTGCAGTTCGTTCTGCACTTCTGTGACCCATTTTCAGCCCACTGTAGGCTGACGTCACAAAGCCGGCCCAGGCTCTCAAAAGATTCTGACCATATGGTCAGGGCCATGTAGGTGTTTGGACCGGCAGCTAGCTCAGCGATCCGCTATGAGCCTGAGCCAGCCGTTCCAGCCCCCTCCACAGCCCACCACTCCAGTAAGTGCTGGAGGGGCAGAACAGAGAGCCAGTGACTGACAGTCACCAGCTCTGTGCAGGCTGAAGACCAAGAGCTGAGCGATAAGTGGCGTTTGACCATTCAGTTCTTGTTCTTGGAGCTGGCGGGGCACAGATGCAGCATCGCATCAATGCTGCATCCACCTAGGTGAGTATAAATGTTTATTTATTTTTTTTAAACCTGAACTTCTCTTTTAAATACCAATTAGGAGAGGAAAACCTTTGAACCAAAACTGCTAATTCTATTTGACTCAAGAGATAATGGATTCAATGTAGATCTTAGCTTTATGACCAATCTTACCTCTGTAACGTACCCCTCCCATCCCATAGCTCATTTCTGTACACTTATCTGACTCTCTTTTATAGCCATGTTTTCACTCCTCCTTATCTTTCACAGGTTGTTATGACTGGTAGAATAGGTCAAGGTATTGCCACTGTGATATTTTCTAGTGGCTAACTAAAAGTATACATGAATTTGTCCAAGATTCAATGGTAATGATAATGTGAGTTTAGTATTTGTATTTGATTTGTGATCAGAATGTACAACTCAAATCTTTTATTCTTGTACGGGAATGTCTGTTCCTGTTGGTGTAGTCAAAGCACCCCTAAGTAGGTGTTTATGTAAATTTTGAGACTGTCTATAGAAGAGCATTGGGAGATCTGGGAATATTTCCTTCAGCCACTGTCTTTAGTCTTGACTCTATTTACTAGTAAGGTGACTGGCAATTAATTCCACTAGATTTTAGTTAGGGTTATCAGAGTAAGGGGGGCTGAATATAAGGCCTCATACCCACGGGCATATGTTAAAAAATAAGCAAAACGCCGGGCCCGGTCGGCGTTAGTAAGCATTTGCGTCAATAGGCGTTTTTTTTTTAAAAATCCTCTGCTATTTTTCAACCTAAAAACGCTGGCGTCAAAAACGCCGGTTAACGCCAGCATGGCGTTAGTGGGTGTTAGTGAGCGTTTTGTGGCGTCAAAAGTGCCATAATGTTACAGCCTTGGAACGCACTGGCTGTGGGTTATACTTTCAGCTCACTAACGCCGACGCCCTCTACAGCTCAAAAATGTCTGTGTTTTTATGGGGCCATTGACTAACATGGAGAGCTGCAAAAAATCACAAAAAACGTGGCGTCAAAAAACGTCCGTGTGTATGAGGCCTAAATGCACACCACACTTTTCAGATATTTATTTGTAAAAATTTTTGAAAACCATTTATCATTTTCCTTCCGCTTCACAATTATGTGCCACTTTCTGTTGCTCTATTACATAAAATCCCAATAAAATACAATTACATTTTTGGTTCTAACATGACACAATGTGGAAAATTTCAAGGGGTATGAATACTTTTTTAAGGTAGTGTATTGGGACCTGGGGTTATTAGGGAGGAGTTTATTTATTTTCTTAATTACTTTTCTCTAATTAAGTACATTTTTCTTTGTGTTGTTAGGGAAGAGAACATTTCAGAGAGCCCTATCTCCTTTTGAAGATCATTACTCAACCTATACCCCAACAATTACCCAACCTATAGTATTTTCTTTCTAATAGAACTTATCACTTTCATAGAGTCAGGGGCCACAAATTAGGTCCTTATTTATCAGGTTTCTCACCACCTAAAACATGCTGTTATGCTGTTTTGAAAATATAATTTCCATCTGCATCCTATCTATACAAGATATAATAAAATAGCAATATACAGTATGTATACAGTATATAGTGTATATTACATTTAAAATGATACTAAAAAACAGCTTTTTCCTAGGCAGAATAAATGAGGCAATCTTCACAGATGAATGTTAATTTTGTCCTGTTACATAACATTAATATACATTTTCCAGGCTTGTGTACGTTCTGTACTCTGAATTTCAGGCAAACACAGCAGCTTTTGTTAAAAGCAAACAGTGTGAAACCAGATGGAAGAAACTGTGCCTTGAAATGACCAGAACACAAAGCATCCAATTAATGTACATGTTTTCCTAGCACAGTGGACATCTAGAATTTAACAGAGAGCTTGTGTTTTCTATATAGTATGTTTTGCAGAACACTACGACTTAAAGTGCATGGTTACAGAGCCTATTCATATTGCCAGCCCTTCTTTTAATTGGCATAAAATCCAATTTTTTTCCACTGCACGATTGATTTCAGAGGTAAACACACTGAGAAGCATAACAAGTTCTGAATCTGTACTGCACAAACATCATTCTTAGATCATTCCTACTCAAACTCGGATTATGTCAAATGGCTTAATCATGGGTAGGTTGTTTATGCTTCCAATCTGAAAAAAAATAATGAATTAATGTCTGCTATATATTGTAAATGCACAGATGTATTGATATCCATACATGTCAATACTACTGAATTTTGTGAGACTTGTGCTTTTGTACTGAGTTTCTTTTCAATTGTATTAGTATAGCGTCCACTCATTGTTGGAACGATAGGTGTCAATACTGTTGTACTGACATGATCATTCTCTTATAGCAAATTCCTTTTTGTGCTGTCTTTCTCAGGCATCTTCTGATTTTGTGACCTTTGATATCATAGCTAGAGCCTAGAGAAGCCAAGCAAGCCCAGGCCGGAGAGAAGCTTCAATTAGCACTAACAGCCTCTCTGGTAACTTTATCCACTGCATGACTAGTAAAGTATGTAACAGGGCAACATTTCTAATGTAACAATCTTTCTCACATAGCAGCTTCTGTAGGAGGTACATTTTTCCCTCTGATCGTCAAATCAAGGAACATTCCTTCTACTGACCACCAATAATAGGCACGTACCCTTCCAACTGATCACAAGTGTAAGCAGGCCCTTCACTGACAACTAATGCAGGGGACACACTTCTTTTCTGTTTTTTTTAATTTGTATTACCAAAAATAATTTTGTTGTTTAGAGCAGAGGAGGGTAAGAAAAAGTTCTGCCTTGAGTGTCAAATACTCTTTACTCTTTTATGCATTATATCTGCAACTTAACGATCATGCTATTGTAATTTTACCTAGGGGTTCCCTAAGATCTGAAAATTATTTCAAAAGGTTCCTCTGGGGTGAAAAGGTAGACAATAGTTGCACAAAATAATGTTATTATTATACAGGATTAATATAGCGCCTACAGTTTGCCCAGCACTTTACAATATTAGGGCAGACACTACAATTACAATACAATTCAATACAGGAGGAATCAGAGGACCCTGCTTGTTAGAGCTTACAATCTAGGTATGTCACTGATATAGAGAACACTTTAATTACATGCCATTCTCTGCAGAACCATGATAGTCTTTTTATTGTTATGCAGTGTATGGGTAAGGTAGCTTGGTGAGTGGGTGCGTAGCAGTTTGATTAGTGTAAAGTCTTCAAAATGGGGGTCCCTTCAAGCATTTGAAGATTGTGGAGCTGGGTGAGAAGTGCCTTGGTTAATAGAAAATCCATTTGCCACTGCATGCACAGCAGACTCTGGTCACCTGTTATCCTATTAGAACACTACTGTAGTGCCTGTGGTTGACAGATCTGACATTACAAAAAGCATGAAGAGGGGGAGTTGCAATACAAAGCACTTTGGTTATGTTTTATGTCAAACACCAATAAAGTTATCGATATTTTTCACCTGGCTGGAGATGTCAAGACTTTCTGTACATGCACGGCCCTCTTCTTTCTAGAAAGAAGAGATTGAAGGTGTGTATTTATTGCTCTGGGCACCACACAAATTACAAGCTTAAAGTAGACCTGAATGCTAAACGCTAAAAGTGTAGATTTGCTATGTTATATGGAACATTTAGAAATGTTAATTGTGCATATGCAGTACATTTTGCACCCCCTGGCAAGGCATTCCCTCCCAGACGTTAAGGGCATGTGGCCTGGTATGGTTCAGGAAGGGGGTACGCATACTCACCCCCCCCCCCCCCTTTCCTAGACTGCCAGGCTGCATACTCAGTTAAGGGTCTGGTATGTTTTATAGGTGGAACCCCATACCTTTTTTGTGTGGGGATCATCTGTTAACATCTATACCAGACTCTCATCTAGGACATGAGTTTAATATAGATAATGGAAATGCTCTGCCACTCTGTTTACAGACAGAACAAAGCACCTGGTAGCTGTCATTTGCTGGCCATTTAAACAGCAATTTTTCTTTGTAATTGTGAGTTTTGCTGCAGTAGGTTGTATATACTGTATTGTACAGATACACCAATTTACAGGCAGGTTATGGGCATCCCCCAGGCATGGTATTTAAAGGATTTCTGCATTTTTAATGTTGCATTTTTAAAATCGCTGCTCCCCACCAAATGGAACGTTTAAAAAACATTTTTTGCTTTGGAACATATTTCCCAGGGCAGTGCCACCACCCAATGCCATTTGTTTGATAGTTCCTTGCCTATTAGCCTAGGAAATAGCCATTGCTGTTTTTTTTAACATTTATTTCTTATTGACCTAATGGGGTTCGGAGTCAGCACCCCAACTTTACTCATGTTCTGCCTTGAACTGAACCCAGGTACTCTTCAGATTTCACTATACCACATAACAAATTAAAGTCATAACAAGTCCAAAAATGGACTCCAGACCTGAAAAACATAAAAAGAAGAGAAAAAACATGAAATATGAACATGCAAAAAAGAAGGTGAAGTCTTAGATGGATCTCTGAAGAACATTAAACAATTCCACTCGAGATGTAGGTCTTCAGAGGAGGAGAGTAACAGTCTCAGTCCTTATCTTAGTATAATGCTACAATAAATCTTCAAGCCAGAGAAACCTCAATATGTCAAACCTCAGCTGACCTATAATTGTAATCCAAGGAAAAAACTGGCTAAATCCTAGTTTGTCCAGTAGAGTAAATGCTGGTAACATATATACACAAGTCCAAAATGGAAAGAGGAAGTCCCAAATGTGTTATTGATGTCTTGAACTTGACATCCTGGAACAGTCCTTGAAGGCATTGGGTCACTTCACTAGGGGTGACAAAACATGCAAGCTACCTTAAAAATGGTAGTAGGATAGTCTCTTTGGTTGAAGGAGCTTCTTGACAACTCAAGGAGACCAGTTTGCGAAGAAAAGAATGTTCTTGCATGATGGCTGGTATAGATGACTCTGATTAGGTTCTTGGGCCTTTTACTGTCATCATGATTATTGGTGTGATGCTTGAGCTTTCAGTTGTATTATCTTGGGTCTTGACAGACAATTTGTAACTAAGTTGCAGCTCAGGCTAAGACTTTGAACTGTCTTTGGGATTCATTAAGGACCCTTTCACACCTGGCCCGCCGAGTGTCAGCAGTAAACCGCCGCTAAGTTAGCGACGCTCTATTCGGGCAGTAGCGGGGCACTTTCAACCTCCTAAGACGGGGTTAAATGGATTAAAAGTGCCGGCGCTCTGCACTTTCGAAGCAGTGTACAGCTGCTTCGAGAGTGCTGGCCATTCATTCCAAAGGCAGGGGCGGAGGAGGAGCTCCTTCACCGCCCCAAAAATCATGCTTGCAGGAGTTTGTTTTTTTCTCCCGCTAGCGCATCGCCCCGAGCCACCCCAGCGTGAAAAGACACACTAGGTTTAATGGAGAGGCACTTCACAGGCGCTATTTTTATCTAAATAGCACCTGTAAAGCGCCCCAGTGTGAAAGGGGCCTAAGTAAAGAGACATTACTGTTTTGCAATTGTCAGGTGTAATTTTGTGGATGTTTAGATTTGAAAGAAATGGACTTTAAAGGCATACTGGGTATACTATAAATATATAAACTTTATTTGTTACAGAAATTGGCATATAACTGCCCCAATAAGACATAAGACATTTAAAATTTCATAGTTTAAAACTATATCTCATATATCATATACATTACAACACATAACCCCTTACAGGGCAAAGAGTGCTGTGGTTTCCCGTGGGTACCAACCATATAACGTTGTTGGTAGCCAGAGGGGCCCACCATGCAATACTACAGATTGCTGGGATATCTATATCAAGCGCAACCTCTCAATATCTCAATGTGTCAGCTTATAAACAATATAAGACAAAAATGATATAGGGTTGATTTTGGTTACGTTGATGAGGTCCCAACATCAAAATTGCAGAAACATATTCCTGCTTGCTCAACTAGTTTCGCGCTTTATATACTTGGCGCTTCATCTGGAGCTGGAAAAATGTTAATCTAATAGAAGACAAAAAGTACATGTGTAAAGCACAGATATGAGGTATAATATATAATCCACTGTTACATAGTATGCTGCAACAAATATACTCAGTGACAATCACTTACATTTTATGATATATGTCATGGGGTTGTATTTGAGAACGTTGGTAGAACCCCCTAGGGTATATAGGAGCCACCAACACAAGGGAGTAGCGTAGTGCCCAGCCCTCTTCCAAATCCCCTCTGACCAATCCCGACGCTCCTGTGGAGGCCCAAAGCCGCACCAGGCAAGTATGGGGGCCTGTGTGTGGTACAAACAATATAGTGTATAAGGCATAAGTGTGTACACATATATATTAGACCCCAAACATATTGTATGGCAGAGAGGGTCCTAATAGGGCCCAAGCCTCAAATACGTTTTTTATATCTGAATGGTAAATACCTGTTAAAGAGTTTTCCAAGGGGGGCGTGGCCTGGCGGGCAAGGAGGACAGACGCGAGAGAGACAAGCTCCGTCTGTGAGAAAGTGAATCTGTCCCATCCTTTCTACAGGAGCTTCGATTTGAGGTAAAAACACCTCCATCACATTCATTAGACCCTTACCTACATTTTGAGACCACTTTGGGGCCATAATTCCATCTTTACCCGGATACGGAGTAGGCCGCATTTGAAGCACTGGGCTAAACTTCCGGCCCGCCGGTACTTCCGCAATCGCGGCGATCGCTTTTTCAGGCCAACACTGCAGCAT
>BLSH010431951.1:379121-394569 GCA_018402905.1 Glandirana rugosa
ACACAACCACCGAGGATATATGGGATCCCCCCAAGATGGTTGCAAGAGTTTATGTTGGGGTACTGTATATAGTATTTTACATTCACTAACAGTGACTCATATAAACAACGTCGTATGATACATTGTCACCTAATATATAATATGGAGTATAGACACGAAATGTGTACATGAAAAACAGAAGATAATCTAATTGTAAAAAGGTCGAGGTCTACTTCGCGGTTCATATATTTCGCGCTTTGATCAACTCGTTCGTCCTTATACAAAGACGTTAAAATTACAACCCTGGAGTAGTTGTATTGGTTTTAGTTGGGATATAGTAAAAACAGAGCAACAAATATACTCAGTGACAATCACTTACATTTTATGATATATGTCATGGGGTTGTATTTGAGAACGTTGGTAGAACCCCCCTAGGGTATATAGGAGCCACCAACACAAAGGAGTAGCGTAGTGCCCAGCCCTCTTCCAAATCCCCTCTGACCAATCCCGACGCTCCCGTGGAGGCCCAAAGCCACACCAGGCAAGTATGGGGGCCTGTGTGTGGTACAAACAATATAGTGTATAAGGCATAAGTGTGTACACATATATATTAGACCCCAAACATATTGTATGGCAGAGAGGGTCCTAATAGGGCCCAAGCCTCAAATACGTTTTTTATATCTGAATGGTAAATACCTGTTAAAGAGTTTTCCAAAATATCTTCTAGAGAGGGTCAGTCTTTTTACAAGTATAAATAAAATATTAGATGGTGGGGGAATATAGCCTTAGTGGAACAGCTAAAGTATGTCTTAGCAGGGATATACTGCCATAGTCACACCCTCACGGAAGCCATTCAGTACTTAGTACTCGATCCGGGTCCAGAGGGCTGTATAAAGAAAAGTATTTTACTGTCAGTAAGACTCAACCAGCCAGTGCATAGGAAAGAACTATTGCATTGTATAAGTGTATGCTAAGCGAACAATTCGTCCAGCATAATGCTTACCAGATGTCAAAATGTGTATGTGTAGAGACACATGTCCTCAGAGGCCCCCAACCTGCTTGCAAGCTGCCATGAACCCACCTTTAGGTTTAATGGAGAGGCACTTCACAGGCGCTATTTTTATCTAAATAGCACCTGTAAAGCGCCCCAGTGTGAAAGGGGCCTAAGTAAAGATACATTACTGTTTTGCAATTGTCAGGTGTAATTTTGTGGATGACAGGACTAGCCTGAAGTTGCAGCTGGTTCTCTGTGAGCTACTTTGTTGCATCTTCTGAAGCAGATAGTGATCTAGAGTTAGTAGTTACACAGTCCCTGAACTCATAAATAGCAGCATTACTGTGCAGGATTTCAGTATTAGTAGACTCCTGGTCACCTGTCAAAAGATCAGTATCACTGTCAGTAGTAGCCTGAGATGTTGTTTCACAATGCTGTAAGATAATTCTCTGCTGTAGACTTGATTGCTGTCAGAGTTTGAATCTTTTTTGACTTTCCATCAGTGAGCATGAGTTTTGAGGGATGAAAAGGATGTCTTAAATTCTCTCTAAAGTTGTTTTATATGTTAGCAGGGGTTACTACCCCTTTTTAGACAGGTTCCTCTCCTAAGTGGGTATGGTGGGTGGAGTTAGTCAGCGCTATAAAGGCTAGGGCAGGAAGGGCTTGGGGCAGTGGGTGATGGGAAAAGGTTGCCCCTGGAATACAGTACTGAAGTCTGTAGCCTGTACCGAGTCAAGTGGAGAACCCACCTGTGAGGAACCTGTAGCATGGATATGGAAGAGTCCTAACATACTATGTTATCTACTCTGTGGTGAATTTATGTTTCTGGACCTGGAGTGGTGGAGGTGAAGGTTGTGTTATAAGGAACTGTATTGTGATTTTTCTGCTACAGTGAAAGAAAATAATTTTAAGGTTGATTGTGTAGACATTTTTCATTTCTGGTGGTGGGCCTCGGGCCAGGAGAATGTTAGCAACTTAAAATAGTGGAGTCTCTCACTATTACAGGTGTATGCATACCCTGTCTCATTCCTGTACATGGAGAAGATGGAAGGTGCCCCTGGCCAGCTTGCAGAAGCTGGTGATGATTCAAGGACATTCTAACATGCACACTGTTTGAACTTAGTTTCTTACTGGAACAATAAGCACCTTGTAATGACCCAACCCAAGTCAGTCCTTTGAGTGCAATGACTATTACAAAGATCACTTGTGAGCTGTTCTTGTTCCTTGTGGACTCCTGTGATGTTTCTTCACAGTAGAAGCATAATTTGGCGTCATTGTTAAGTGGTACACTGTAACTAATCTAATCGATGAAGACTCGATGACGTAGAATTGGCAGAGACTTTTGCCATGTTTGTGCATATGTGAGATGTTGGGCTACAATGGTGGTGTGGGAGCACAACAACAAAGAAAAATATTGGAATGGAAGGAGGACAATGCTGAACTCCATGTTCTAGTAAATATGTATTTTTTGGGCGGTGAATCTAGAGACGGCTACCCTCGGCTCCTATTCGGCGTTGAGTAACCTAGTGTTCAGGGGGCTCAACGCCCACCCACACATGCCTGTCCCTATGCAGACCACGGTCAAGGTTTGGGAACAAATGACTGCGAAAATAAACAAGCCGGGGACTTGGTCACCATATACCCCCCTGTGGGGGAACCCTAGACTCAAACACTTCCTTACTATGGCTGACCCTGCCCTTTGGGCTAGGTACGAGATCAAAATACTAAAGCATATTATGCCTGGGGGTACACTCCTCATATTTGATCAACTCCGAGACAAATTTAATCTACCCACAAAGATGCTCTTTAGGTTCCTACAGTTGTGTCATGCAGTCAGGGCGCAATTCCCGGAGGGGATAACTCTGGAGTCTAACGGAGTGGAGGGATACCTCATATCCAGTGAGGTGGACCGGGTCCTCTCTTCCCTGTACCTTAGAATTACCTCCCAGGATTCAGGTAGGGGGACTATCTTGTTCAATAAGTGGAAAACTGACATTCGCAGCCTAGCAGAGGAGGACTGGGCAGAAGGGATTCAGCAGTATATTCCCCTGATATCGGCCAGGGACAGATATATACAGCTGAAATTCCTACATAGGGCATACTACACCCCCCAAAGGTTAGCAAACATATATCCGTCCAGATCAGATAGATGCCCGAAGTGTACAACGGGGTTGGGCATGTTCATACACGTTGTCTGGTCTTGCCCTGTGTTACAGCAGTTCTGGTGGGCAGTGGTAGGGGTCATCAACTCGGTGGGTGGCTTCTCCATTGGCTTGGACCCAGTGGTCCTTTTGTTGGGAGTATCTGATACAATTACTAAGAATACGCATAAACAATATTTATATTTTAAACTGCCTTCTATGCCAGGAAGGTCATACTGCTGAAATGCAGGGAGGCAGACCCACCCACACTCTCACAATGGAGGTCACTGATCGATACAGTTTTACCCCTATATAAACTTACTTACATGAATCGCAGATGTCCCAAGAAGTTTGAAAAAATTTGGGGTAGCTGTGTCAAGTCTTAACCCCTTGAGGGACACGGCTATGAGTTTATAACTGCTATGTGATTAAGATTGAACAATAGCACTGTTGAAACCTGCATAATCTCCCAGTGTTGACAAGGACGAGACACTAGCATAGTCACGCAATGTACTGTATACCTGTTTGTACAAAATGAAACCGGCTTTGTACACACTTGTACTGTAATCTTTTTGTATGAGAAGAATAAAAAACGTCTCTGTTAAAAAAAAGTGTATTTTTTGTTTATATGCAGAAACAATTGCCAGGGAGTAAAAAAAATAGATACGCAAGTGTTAAGTTTCTCCTTAAAGCAAAGTTCCACCAAAAATTTTTTTTTTTGGCATCCAGTATAACTTATCTTTGTGTAGAGAATCTTGTGAACCTTTTGAACCGTGGTGGCCCGTCAATAGGGGGCACACAGGCGCTGCCCCCACCCCCCAAGCTAGTCAAAAAAAAAGTGGTCCTTTAAGTGTGTCCAGGCGCCGGACACACAGCTGTCTATGGGATGCTTTCACGGCTTGCAATCAGCTGATTGCAACTGGGAAGCTGATTTGTCTGCGTTTAAGGAGTGTTTGGGGCACAAGTGGTGCGCCCGCAAACACTCCCACTCCCTAATGATTTGTCTCTGGCCTCCTGTGCTGTTTTTTTATTGGTGAAGACCAGAGGATGGTGGGCGGTGCTTTTTGCGGCACCGCGGCGTAACTTCCGGTTTCCCGGCTCCCTGTGCTGTGGACTGACTGTGCAACGCGTGGTGGATTAAGGAAGGCCTGAGCTGAGCGGCGTGGTGCTGCTGTGATTCCAGGCTTGCTAATGGTAGGTAAGGCTAACTTAAGTGCCGGCGCCCCGGGCCTCAGGCTCAGTCTCTCTTCTCCTAGACTGAATGACACTGTCTGACAGCCATGAGCCGCCCTTCCGCTCCGCACACACTTCCCTGCGCTTCTCTGCTTGCATTCTCTCCACTCAATGCACACTGCAGACTGGGCCCAGGCCAGGGCGGATGAGTGATTGCACGGCTTGACTGGTCACTGGAGCATCACGGTGTCAGACAGTGCCAGTGATTGTGCCACTGCCACATCACGTCTCGCTGGCTGCAGTGCAAATACATGATTTTGGGGATTTCTGCCATGCTTTGTACTGACTACTGACTGAGGGTCAATCAGGAGGTGTCACTCACTTGTTGTCAGTCTTCCTGGGTGCGGGTGTATATAGCAGTATAAACTACATAATATTCACAAATTGTGAATACATCTGTCCTGTGTAGTGTATACTGTTTATACACCCACCTTCTTCCTTGCTGTATATAGAAACTCTCTAAATACAGGAAGGAAGAAGGTGGGTGTATGTAGCTGTATACACTACACAGGACAGATGTTCTCACAATTTGTGTATATCTGTAGTGTATACAGCTATATAAACCCACCTTCTTCCTTCCTGTATATAGAGACTCTCTATATACAGGAAGGAAGAAGGTGGGTGTATATAGCTGTATACACTAAACAGATATACACAAAGTGTGATTACATCTGTCCTGTGTAGTGTATACAGCTATATACACCCACCTTTTTCCTTCCTGTATATAGAGACCTTCCTCTATCATCACTGACTGCAGATATACATCTGTCCTGTTACTGTATAGCTGTATACAGGACAGATGATGTATATCTGCAGTCAGTGATGTTGGAGAAAGGTCTCTATATACTGAGAGGAAGGTGGGTGTATATAGCTAGCTGTATACATGACAGGTGACGTATACCTGCATACCCTGATCTGTGAGGCTGAGCTATATACCCTGATCTGTAATGCTGAGCTATATACCCTGATCTGTAAGGCTGAGCTATGTACCCTGATCTGTAATGCTGAGCTGTATACCCTTATCTGTAATGCTGTGCTGTATACCCTGATCTGTGAGGCTGAGCTATATACCCTGATCTGTGAGGCTGAGCTATATACACCCTGATCTGTGAGGCTGAGCTGTATACTCTGATCTGTAATGCTGAGCTATATACCCTGATCTGTAATGCTGAGATATATACCCTGATCTGTGAGACTGAGCTATATACACTGATCTGTGAGGCTGAGCTATATACCCTGATCTGTGAGGCTGCGCTATATACCCTGATCTGTGAGGCTGAGCTATATACCCTGATCTGTGAGGCTGAGCTATATACCCTGATCTGGAATGCTGAGCTATATACCCTGATCTGTGAGGCTGAGCTGTATACCCTGATCTGTAATGCTGAGCTGTATACCCTGATCTGTGAGGCTGAGCTGTATACCCTGATCTGTGAGGCTGAGCTGTATACCCTGATCTGTGAGGCTGAGCTATATACCCTGATCTGTGAGGCTGAGCTGTATACCCTGATCTGTGTGGCTGAGCTATGTACCCTGATCTGCAATGCTGAGCCATATACCCTGATCTGTGAAGCTGAGCTATATTCCCTGATCTGTGATGCTGAGCTATATACCCTGATCTGTGAGGCTGAGCTATTGTCAGGAACCATGAATTAGACTGAGGCAGAAGTGCAGTAAAAATCACACTATTTAATAAAAATGGTAAAATAGAACAAACAGAGCAAACAAAGTAAAAACATAGTCATGGTTCGGTAGCCAGAGCAGATGGTTGGAGCAAGCGAGCAAACAGGGATCCAGAGATCAGCGAGGTCAAACAAACTGCATGCAGGGTCAGGAGCCAGAAGACAGGTCAGCCGTGTGTCTTAAATCCAGAAACCAGAAGGAACGTCAAACAGGCAAAAGTCTTTCACTGGAAAACACAGCAGAGATTTATTCAGAGATGTTGACCAGGCAAAGGCGTCTGAAATCTGATCCAGGCAGTTTATAAAGGAGAGCTGGCTAAGGAGCAGGATATGGGCATCAGGTGAGACAGAGTGGAAACTGATACTGGAAATTAACCCTCAGCTGAGCAGCTTGCTCTGAGAAGGGAAGGCTGAGCCCAGCCCTGACAGTACCCCCTCCTCAATGACCCCCACCCCTCGGGGGGCCACCAGGTTTGAGGGGAAAATGACTATGTAAAGCATGGAGGTGAACAGGCGCTTGTACGTCCGAGGATGAGACCCAAGAATGCTCCTCTGGACCGTACCCGTTCCAATGAAACAGGTACTATATGCGCCCTATGGGAACCTATGGGAGTCAATGATAGATTGTATTTCATACTCCTCTTGGTCCTCAGCCTGACCAGGATGAGGACGTGGTACCGAGGTGGTGAAGTGGTTGCATACCAAAGGTTTTAACAAGGAGACATGGAATACATTAGAAATTTGCATATTAGAAGGCAGGTCTAAAGCGTAAGCCACTGGGTTGATTTTGCGGAGAATACGGTAAGGCCCAATAAACCATGGACTTCAGCGAGGGAACACGGAGTCGGAGGTTGCGAGAAGACAGCCAGACCCTCTCCCTAACTTTGTAAGAAGGCGCAGGTAGGCGTCTGCAGTCAGCATGGCGTCTGTACCTATCATTGGCATGTTGCAACGACTTCTGGACCTGTAGCCAAGTGGAACGAAGACCAACGGAGATGCTCCTCCAATGCAGGAATTATCTGAGGAACAAATGAGTCAGGCAACATGGCTGGTTGGAAACCATAATTTGCCATAAATGGAGACAATCGGTAAGCGGTATTATCGGCACTATTGTGAGCAAACTCCACCCAAGGTAACAGTTCAGACCAGTTTTTATGGTGGTAAGAAATGTAGCAATGTAAAACTTGTTCCAAGGACTGGTTGGCTTGTTTTACAGCCCCATTGGACTGCGGGTGATACGCAGAAGAGAAGGAAAGCTGAATTCCCAGATGTGCACAAAAGGCTCGCCAAAACCTGGATACAAACTGGCTACCCCTGTCCGAGACGATCACCTTAGGAAGCCCATGTAAGCGAAAGATCTCCCGAGCAAAAATGGATGCCAGTTCCTTGGACGTGGGCAACTTCTTAAGTGGAATACAATGTGACATCTTTGAGAATCAGTCAACCACCATAAGGATGACTGTTTTACCCTAAGAGGTAACTCCACAATAAAATCCATAGACCGGTGGGTCCAAGGCCACTCTCCATTGGGTATGGGTTGTAGAAGACCCACTGGAAGATGTTGTGGTGTTTTGTTCTGAGCACATACAGAACAGGCTGCTACAAAGGCGGCTACATCAGACTAGGCCACCAGAACTTTTGGGAAATAGCCCAAATGAGTTGATTCTTCCCTGGGTGACCAGCAGCCTTAGGAGAATGGTAAGTCTGGAGCACAGCAGTACGGAGACTCTCAGGGACAAAGCAGTAGTGACAAGGTTTCTCAGGAGGAGCATGGATCTGAGCAGCAAGGATCTTGTCACCCAAAGGTGAAGTGAGACTCGTACGAACCGTAGCCAGAATACGATCAGGAGGAATCACAGGAACAAGAACTGACTCCATTTTAGAAGCGGAGAAAAACTGTTGCAACAATGTATCGGCCCTTACATTCTTAGCACTGGGAAAGAATGAGACTATGTAATTGAAGCGTGACAAGAACAGAGCCCATTGCGCTCTCTTGGGGGAGAGCCATTTAGCCTTAGACAAGTATGTGAGATTCTTGTGGTCAGACTGCATCTTCTGAATTCATGACCTTCGCCTACTGTCAGGAACCATGAGACAGAAGTGCAGTAAAAATCACACTATTTAATAAAAATGGTAAAATAGAACAAACAGAGCAAACAAAGTCAAAACATAGCCAAGGTTAGGTAGCCAGAGCAGATGGTTGGAGCAAGCGAGCAAACAGGGATCCAGAGATCAGCGAGGTCAAACAAACAGTATGCAGGGTCAGGAGCCAGAAGGGAAGTCAGCCAAGAGTCTAAAATCCAGAAACCAGAAGGAACGTCAAACAGGCAAAAGTCTTTCACAGGAAAACACAGCAGAGATTTATTCAGAGATGTTGACCAGGCAAAGGTGTCTGAAATCTGATCTAGGCAGTTTATAAAGCAAGGAGAGCTGGCTAACGAGCAGGATATGGACATCAGGTGAGACAGAGTGGAAGCTGAGACTGGTAATTAACCCTCAGCTGAGCAGCTTGCTCTGAGAAGGGAGGGCTGAGCCCAGCCCTGACAGCTATATACTCTGATTTGTGAGGCTGAGCTATATACCCTGATCTGTGAGGCTGAGCTGTATACCCTGATCTGTAATGCTGAGCTGTATACCCTGATCTGTGAGGCTGAGCTATATACCCTCATCTGTGAGGCTGAGCTATATACCCTGATCTGTGTGGCTGAATTATATACCCTGATCTGTGAGGCTGAGCTATATACCCTGATCTGTGAGGCTGAGCTGTATACACTGATCTGTAATGCTGAGCTGTATACCCTGATCTGTGAGGCTGAGCTATATACCCTGATATGTGAGGCTGAGCTATATACCCTGATCTTTAAGGCTGAGCTATATACCCTGATCTGTGAGGCTGAGCTATATACTCTGATCTGTAATGCTGAGCTATATACCCTGATCTGTGAGGCTAGGCTATATACCCTGATCTGTAATGTTTAGCTATATGCCCTGATCTGTGAGGCTGAGATATATACCCTGATCTGTGAGACTAAGCTGTATACTCTGTCCTGTGATGCTGGGGCTGTATACTCCTGTTCTGTGATTATGGGGCTGCATACTCTGTCCTGTGATGTATACTCCTGACACTATGGGTGGAAGCAAGTGAGGACTGAGTTGGTGGATTCTATAAGGTTTGGGGCTTATGAGAAGTGGGAGGGGTCAAAAAAGAAGGGAGGGGTCTGGCGCCCCACCATCTTAAAACTTCACCAGCTGCCACTGCTTTTGAATGCAAAATCTTGTGGGCTGATAATGTCCTGTACTCTCTGCCCCTACTGATTTCTATAAGCATTATTCTAAACTCTCTATGTGGACTACATTGCACCCCCACCTCTATGCTGTAGGTAAAAGAAAAACTGGTAAGGATGGGTAGCGACAGGGTCTCTTTAAGGAATAACCTCAGCCCCTGTAATGCTGGCCTCGCCTTCTCACTGGCGCCACCATCTATGAAAGTTAAGAGCATGTGTAGATGTGTCAAATAGCTGTTGGCCAGCCTGACAGAGACCTGTACCTGTAGCACATTTGTGCACATGCCCAGTTTCTCCATGCACAGGGGCAACCAGAGATCTGGAACCTCCATAACTTTCCCATCTTCGCATGGAAGCTCCATGTGTAGATATACTTAAGGCCTTTGCTGGGTCCCAAAGGCAGAGCCATTCAACTTACCTGCACACATGTGCAATCTAGTGCAATGTTATTCTCAAACAGCACAAAAAAGTTGAATGCGTTTTAAAAAATGTAAATCTTATCTAATTGTGGGAGAGGGAGGGGGGCTTGAGCTAGGTACAAATAATTTGTTTTTTGGGGGGAAGGTCTGCTTTAAGGAGGTAATGCTGTATTTCAGAAATAATAGTTTTCCTATTATATCCCATTTACCTATCTATGGGTAAGCTAGCTTTAAACAGTAAATATATTCAGTTTGTCGATAATTTATTCAAGCATAAGTCTTGTTTCCAAGCACAGCGTGGCTGTGGAATGTAAATATATGCTGTGAAATCAGTTGGAACACAGTCACACAGCATGCATTTTTGGAAGAAGTGGGGGCAAACGGGGCTGGACTGTTTCTCAAGGAATGTGAGGTAAACAGAGCCTGGTGTGGGAATTTAAAGCCCTGAGGTCAATGGGAGAGGCCCAGCGATGGTCTTAGAGGCTAAGCACGAGTCCTAAAATATTACTTCTGCTCATGGAACTAAATAACATGGAATCATAAAGGGGGTGTTGTCTCTGTGAAAATGTGTTCATATTTATCACTGCAATAGTGATAAAAAGACGTGCTGTTATTATGATTATAAGAATAATGATTTATATGGCATCATCATATCATGTGGTGGTGTTGTATGACATATGTAATATAAAAAATGGGGACTAGATACCGCGCTAATGTCCCTAACTACTAAAAAGCAGCAGCCAAAAATATGCAATACTCATATAGTACATAAGAAATCCAGATAGGCCGCGCTGTAAAAATTAATCTTCCCAAAATATATAGCAGAATGTAGATAACATGTGCCAAATGTATACATTTCATATACTGGAACTCCAAAAGTTCAAAAATCCATAAGGGCTATGATGAATAACCCAAAATCCTGTGTAGATAGACGCTGCAATAAAGAGTCAGGTATCACAATGAAAACAAGGGCTATGATAGGTAACCCACAATCCGGTGTAGATAGATGCTGAAATAAAGCCAAGTATCACAATGGCCACAATGCTCAGATAATATGTACACCAGGTGCTCCACTTAAACTGGTAAAAGATTGGTCACTTACCAGAGGCAAGCTAAGGATGTGCTTGGGACTTAATACCCAGTCAAGTCAATATTTCGCTATTGTGACACTCTTTTGTTTATATGTACGCCTTCGGCGGGACTGCTGGAGCATAGAAGATTGGGTGGCTTCTTTCCCTCATAAGATGGCTGTGGCAGTGAACCCAGATATAACATCCCCCCATTGGGACCCTGACTGGGTATTAAGTCGCAAGCCCATCCTTAGCTTGCCTCTGGTAAGCGACCATTCTTTCTGGTGGAGGCACATTTTTTACCAGTTTAAGTGGAGCACCTGGTGTATCTATTATCTGAGCATACTCTTTATTTCAACATCTATCTATACCGGATTGTGGTTTACCTATCATAGCCCTTGTGGCCATTGTGATACCTGACTCTTTATTTCAACATCTATCTATACCGGATTGTGGGTTACCTATCATAGCCCTTGTGGCCATTGTGATACCTGACTCTTTATTGCAGCATCTATCTACACAGGATTTTGGGTTATTTATCATAGCCCTGATGAACTTTTGAACTTTTGGAGTTCCACTTTATGAAATTTATACATTTGGCACATGTTGTCTACATTCTGCTGTATATTTTGAGAATATGTAATATAAAACAAGGGTGGGTAAAACATATAATACACTGAGCATTTCCAGCGATGAATGCATTGAGTTGTAAAGCAAATCATATGCACGTGCACACAACACAATACAATAGGACCGAGGCAGCTCTGCCTGTACATGTTAACAATCACGGATGAGAGAGCCAGTTTAGAATAGATTCTTCTTCTGGCAACAGCTTGTGGATTGTTACTGGTATTACATCACATTGGTTACTGTATTTGCATTTTACTACTATGCACAGTATGCCTTTGTTATGTTATTGGCGGGCCTCACCATCATCTCAGCATCCCCTCTGACCCCATCCTGCCAACCCCATCCTGAATCTAGTCAGCAGGGATGCAGTGGGCGCTGTTGTGTGTATGAAAGGGGTTGAGTGGAAGGAGAGAACAATGGGTTTGGGTAGCAGTCATTGTTGGGCTTATTGATTTATCATTTCATTTTATTGATCACTTTTAATGATCTTTATTTTCCATCTTTATTTTCCATAGCAACCATTATTTTCAGCAATTAAAGCTTAACCACATCAGTACCAGGCACGAAAACCCCCTTCCTGTCCAGGCCATTTTTCAGCTTTCAGCGCTATCACACCTTGAATGACAATTACTCAGTCATGCAACACTGTACCCATATGCAATTTGCGTCCTTTTTTTCACACAAATAGAGCTTTCTTTTGGTGGTATTTAATCACTAGTGGGTGCTTTTTTTGTGCTATAAATAAAAAAAGATTGAAAATTTTGTGAAAAAATGCCTTTTTCTTTGTTTCTGTCATAAAATGTAACAAATTAGTAATTTTTCTTTGTAAATGTTTGCCAAAACTTATATTGCTATCTATCTTTGGTAAAAATAACCCAAATAAGTGTATATTATTTGGTCCTTGTGTAAGTTATAGAGTCTACAAGCTATGGTGCCAATCATTGAAAATTGATCACACCTGATCACACCTGATGCACTGACGGCCCATCTCATTTCTTGAGACCCTAACAAGCCAGGAAAGTACAAATACCCCCCAAATGACCTATTTTTGGAAAGTAGACATACCAAGGTATTTAGTAAGAGGCATGGTGAATTTTTTGAAGATGTAATTTTTTCCCACAATTCTTTGCAAAATGGAGATATTTTTTTTCTTTTTTTTTTTTTACAAAATTGTCATTGTAACAGGTTATTTCTCACACACAGCATATGCATACCACAAATTACACCTCAAAACACGTTCTGCTACTCCTCCTGAGTATGACGAAATCACATGTGTGGGACATTTTCACAGCCTCAACATGCAACATGCAGGGAGCACCGTCAGGTATTCTAGGGACATAAATTACACATCTAATGTCATGACGACCTATCACATTTTTGAAAGCCCTGGAGCACCAGGACAATGGAATTGCCCACAAAATGACCCCATTCTGGAAAGCAAACACCCCAACGAATAATCCATGAGGCATAATGAGTCTTTTGAATGGTTCATTTTTTTCCAGTAGTTTTTGGAAAATGTGGGAAAAAATTAAAGGCTTTTTTTTTTTTTACCTTTTTTACCTTAAAACAAAATATGTATCAGGGTAATACACATTTAGATTTTAGTACCACTTTAAAACTGAAGCCACAGTTTAGGTATGGCTATTTTTGCATGGTAACATTGGTCCAGCTTGGATGTATGTGTCATATCTAGAAGATCCCTGTGGAAGCTGGAAATCACTGTAGTAGGCACTGTTACTAGAGTGATAAGCGGTGGCTTCTTGGGCCCTTGCTGAGTGGCTATCCTGCTACTTTGGGAACACAGGAGGTCACTCTCGACACAGTCAGAGAAGACTTTTCATTTTTTTAATGAATGCAAAACATTATTTGAGTGGATGAGGCGGAGATCGTGATGATCAACTTTTTTATAGCAATAATGTTAAATGGACTAGAATTAGTTAGTCCCACCACCTCCAAGTGCACACACATACAAATGAAAATGCATGGCTCAGGTGTGCATCTGTATACTGTAAAAACGATAACTGCACAATACATATTAAATATCGTTGCAGACGCCAGATTGAAAGCCATGAGTCTAGGCCTATCTTTAGTGGTTAACCTTAGCTTGATAACCTGTAAAGTGTCACCCATACACCATTTTGGGTACCTTATTTTTTCACTATTTCACAGGCACGCGCAATTTTAGAGCTTGACATGTTTCATATTTCAGTGTTTGCTGATGACACCAAGCTCTGCAGTGGAATACGCCCTTATAAAATGTCTCCAACTTACAAGCCAACCTCAGTGCATTGTTTCATTGGGCAACTGTGTGACAAATGAGGTTTAGGCTAGGTTCACACTATTGTGAATTGGATGCGGGTTTCTCTGCATCTAATTCGCATGTTAGGAGATTGTGACCGGCTCTCAATGGAGCCGGTTCACGCATCTCCAGAGCGGCTCTGGAGCGAATCGCACAGGTGTCCAGTGCATCTTTTGGTCAGTTTCAGGTCCGAATTCAGCCAAAAATTTGGACAGAAATTGGACCTGAAACAGTGAACAGGGATGCACTGGACTCCTGCTGTGAGCTATTCCATACTGCAGTGTGAGCCCATACTTAATGTTGATAAATATAAAGTTATGCACTTGGGGGCTAGAAACATGCATGCATCATACATACTAGGAGGAAAACATCTGGGGGAGTCAATGGTGGAGAAGGATCTGGGTGTTCTGGTAGATTATAAGCTTAATAGTGGCATGCAATGCCAAGCTGCAGTTTCCAAAGCGAGCAAAGTTCTTGTATTAAGAGAGGCATGGACTGCAGAGAGAGAGATATAATTTTGCCCCTGTACAAATCATTAGTAAGATGTCATCTGGAATATGCAGTTCAGTTTTTGTTCTGTAGAGTAAGAAAATTTAGGCAGGCATAGCTGGTGGCTAGGCCTGTTTGTTTTCATTCTGGGCTGGGAGTGGCTCAGTGTAGAGCTGGGTGACTCACAGGTGTTGTCATCTAGGCCTCCCACTTCTTTCCAGAATCTTCTGGTGCTTTCTGGAAAGAGGCGGAGAGAGGAGTTGGGGCCACCTGGGGTAAGTTGAGGAGCCCTGACCATTCCCCAACCTGAATTGGCAGGGGGCAGGCCTCCTCAAATACCTGAGGTCAGCCCAGCTGGGGAAGAGTTGTCGGGTGGAAGAGATGGAGTGAGAGAGTGCTGAGGCTGTCAGGACCTAGAGGGAGCTCCCCAGTATGGGGGTGACCTTGGGCCTATGGTTGGGGTACAGTAAGGACTACTTTCAGGAATGCATGGAAAGGTCCTGTACCGGAGGCACAAGAGAGAGCAAGGAGAGGGCAGCGGGAGAGTGTACTGTTGAGAGACTCCAGGGAGGACAACTGGTCGAAGTCAGGAGGGCTCGTGAGTGAGGCACAGTCAGGAGGACTGGGGAGGCACGCATGGAAGAACTGGGAGTTTGCAGTCAAAGATGGGTGCAGAACCAGAAGAGTGGACTGTGATGAAAGGGGCAGCTGCAGCTAAGAGGGCTGACTGGGATCAGTAGCCGTGTTGAGGACAGCTAGCACAGTCTGGAACTACTGTATTTCTACATCTTAGGGGCCAGGGGTCCCTGCTTGCAAAGGGCAATTCACTGAGGCTAGCTGATCCGGGGAACTGCAGCAAGTAAAGTGTTGGAGGAGTAATGATCTGCAGCAAGAGTAGTGCTGGAGGAGTGAAGGAAAAGAGGTCTGAAGCAAGAGTTGTGCTGGAGAGAAGACTGGAGTGTATATACTGGAGTGTATATAGTAGTCCCAAGCAAGTTATACCAAAATCTTACTGGGCATCCCATATTCCCCTTTTACCATCCAGGTTCAATCCCGTCAATAAAAACAAAAAACAAAGCTTATGGCCTGTTCTATGTCTTGGAGTGTCTGAGAGATGAATGCCGGGCTGGGCAGGGTGACAGGTGAACCACAATATCACAATATTCAGCAGCCCCTGCGGGGACACAGCTACAATATATGTATATATATATATATATATATATTTTTT
>BLSH010431951.1:418111-428679 GCA_018402905.1 Glandirana rugosa
CTAGTCCGTTTTCACCAGGTTCTGGTTCGTCCCAGTAATTGTTCGACCGTCGTCTTCATGTCTCCCTAGTCCGTTTGCCTACAGCACCTATCGGTCCCAGCCACGTCCGTCTATCAGTCGTCCAGTCTAGTTCGGTCCAGATCACAACTCGCTTGGGCCTGACATTGCAAGCCCAGGCATGGCTTGAAAGCCCACAGGCACCGTGCCTGGGCCTGGGCCTGTAAAGTTTTTAGCAAGCCCAAGCCAGGCCCCAAGACGATAAAATGAGGTGCACAACTCTTCGACGTCCCGTCGGTTAGTTGTTCGCAAAGTGACCAAACGGGAATCTTCGGTAGTGTCGGTACGGATGATTCGAACCCGAACGATTTTTGAAATGTCCGGGTCCGGGTCCGTGCCACGGACACCCGAAAGTTCGGTACGGACCCGAACGTTACAGTCCGGGTTCGCTCAACACTAGACCTGGCTTGATCTGACCTGCTGACTATCTGCCTGCACCGACCCTGGCTATCCACGACATCCGTTTGCCTGATCCCTCTGTACTTCTGCTGCCAGCTTGTTAATGACCCTGCTTGGTCTTGGACCACTTTTGCCTGATCCTTTGTACCGCACAGCTCGCCAGTTGCCGACCCAGCCTGCACGACCACCCGCCTGACTGCACGACTACCTGGAGCTTCACACCACCACCAGTGACCATCCAGCCCTCGTGCCATCCAGCACTCCGGGACTTCCTGTCTGCACTACCAGGGGTCCCAGAATCGGGTGTGTAAGAGCGGTTGTTCCCTGCATAAGACAGACTCCACCACCAGGACCGTGACAACCGCTGGCAACAAAAGTGAGTACACCCCTAAGTAAAAATGTCCAAATTGGGCCCAAAGTGTCAATATTTTGTGTGGCCAACGTTATTTTCCAGCACTGCCTTAACTCTCTTGGACATGGAGTTCACCAGAGCTGCACAGGTTGCCACTGGAGTCCTCTTCCACACCTCCATGTTGACATCACAGAGCTGGTGGATGTTAGAGACCTTGTGCTCCTCCACCTTCTGTTTGAGGATGCCCCCACAGATGCTCAATAGGGTTTAAGAAACAGGGGGCGCATGCGCGCGAGCGAGGAAGATGGCAGCCTGATTCCCTAGCTCTGTGCCGTCGGATCCACACCACTCACCCAGCTCCGCACAGCCCGCTCACCGAAGCCTCCTGCCCGCTCCCTGAGGTCCCGGAACATATCGGGCACCCGGTGGGTATGTACCGGTCCTCAAAAAAGTGCCAGAGACAGCTACATTAGATGAAGGCCTCCCCGGCCACAAGCAAGGGCAAAGCCAAAATGGCGCCGGAGCCTCTGGAGCCTCTGGAGCCTGAGGATACCACGGGCCCCACATCCCCGGCGGACAGCCTCTAGCAGTACCCCATGGACCTAGTGAGTCCCCTGGCAACTGATTCGGACAGCATGCTGGTGAAATTCCGCTCCATAGTGCGGGACGAGATCAGACAGGCCTCCCGCAAGCTATCCACAGACCTGGTGAGAGGCCTTAAAGAGATAGGCCACCGTACAAACCAGTTGGAAAATCGCATGGACTTGGCTACCACTGTGCTTGAGGGACACGAAGAAGAACTGGACTATCAACTGAACTGGAGGCTATGTGTGACAAGCTAGAGGACACGGAAAATAGGGCCTGAAGGGACGATCTCCGCATCTGCGGTATACCCGAAGTCATCACAGACTTACAAGATACGGACACTGCTTTTTTCCAGGAACTAGCCCTGGAGCTACCCCTGGAGAGATTGGAATTTGATCACATCCACAGATCCCTTGCTCCCAAACCAGCAGACGGTCCGCCTAGAGACGTTACCATCATATTTAATTTCTACCGTACAAAAGAATGACTCCTACAGGCCACAAGGGAACAACAGGATTTCTGTTTCCAGGGTCATCAGCTCCAGCTGTTTGCGGACCTGTCCCCAATGACTACTGCAAAACGGTGCAGCCTAAAGCCCTACCTCCTGGTCTTTCAAGCTCAGAACATTAAATATAGATGGGAATTCCCCTTTAAAATTTCCTTTACGCATCAAGGCCGTCAGTTTCATGCGTCCTCTTCATCTGACCTACGGCGACACTTCCAAGATCTACAGCTGGACCTACCCTCTTCCCAAGGAGAGCCATCATCTCACCCTGACATGGGTTACCCCGCGTGTGAGATGGTGACCCTGGGTGGTGGTGCTCACGCCCCCAGTCAGCCTGGGACCTCACTATGGACTGCCCCCATGGATTCTTATGGAACTGCCTCTGGGGTGCGTTTTGGGACCCCACAAGCTTTTGAATGTGGCGGTCTTGGGGGCTCCCTGACTGTTTGTTTCTTTATTTTTCACTCTTCTTCCCGAGGTGGGGGGTGGGTCTCGGGAAGGGCTTGTTTTCCTATGAGAGGGGGACTTGTTTGGGGTTGTTTGGGCTGTTTGCCATGGAACTCTGGTGGTCAGGAGGCTCTGGGTTCAACCAGGTATAACCAGGTGACATGCTCTTTTCTCCCGGGATGCTACCACCAGAGGACCTGTTTTCAGTTTCAAAGTTATTCTACGTTTGAGTTCTTGTTACTTAATGGAGGTAATACTGGAGGTGAGTTGGAGGTGGGGTTGGACTGCCCGCAAACCCTGGGGGGGCCCGCACTTTTGGTGGGCCTCCCTGGGCAACTGGGAGTCTATAGCCTGTCACCAGGTGTTTGGGTATAACTTTTGCACATCCCCCTCCAACACCTTACTCATGTCTTCGGGTATTGTGCTAAAAATGTGTTACAAGTTTGAGTCATGTTTTTAGGATGGTGAGCGGTCCGGACGGATCACTGTTCCCCCCATGTGTCTGCACTTGGCTAAGGCACTTGCCTTGACCAACTTCCAACCTCCCGGTGGACACTTAGTTCCACCAATTGATGCACTTATGCTGGTTTTGTGTATGCTGCTTCAAACTCTCTTGGGTCTTCTTCTACATTATGGCCATCTTTTTTTTCTCTTGATCTTCTCCTCTCCCCTTTTCTGCTTCTTTCATTCTTCTTCCCTTCTTAAGTCTGGGGGTTGGGTGGGTGGGTCACCAGCTTTTCGATCTTACTCAAGACAATAAATTGGTTGTCTTTGAACGTCCAGGGCATTAATTCTCCCTAAAAAAGGGTGAAAGTTTTTAAATGCCTTAGGAAACAACAGGGTTGATATAGCCTGCCTTCAAGAAACCCATTTTTCATCCTCGTCACACCCTAATTATTTTGATACAGGGCAGGGGCGTTGCTAGGGCATGGCTATTGGGGCTATAGCCCCGAGTCTGGGGCCCATAGCCCCGAGTCTCTTACTGGGTGGGTGCAGTTCTGCAATTAGCAGGTATGTCTCTCTGGGGACCCTGATGGAAGGGGAATCCACACTCAGGTATGTAACAATATTTATATATATGTATATATACACACACACATGTATATTATATACATGTGTATGCCCGCTCAAGCGTATGACTTTCTTTACTTTGCTGCTATGGGCTCTAGCCCCAGATCTTTTGTAGACCTAGCAACGCCCCTGATGCAGGGTTCCCGCAGGTCTTCATGGCTAATGGCCCAACAAAACAGAGGGGAGTCCTCATAGCATTTCAAAAGTCTACCCCTTTTAGTTGCAGTAAAGTGATCGCAGACCCAAGTGGCAGGTACCTTCTTCTTCAGGGTACACTTGAGGACACCAAAGTCACTATTTTGAACTACTACGCTCCTAATACACACGCAGGGCCCTTTCTGTCTCATATATGCTCACTGTTAACAACCCACCAGAGGGGTACTCTTCTCTTGGCAGGAGACTCCAATGTCATGTTGAGCCCTACCCTCGATAAATACCCCTCAGAATGCAAAGCCCCTTCTCCTGACGCCCAACAATTTTTACAATCTCTTCAAAACCTTGATTTAGTAGACGTCTGGTGCGAATTCCATCCCTCAGGAAGAGACTATACCCATTATTCTTATCCCCACCGTTCAAACTCCAGGAATGACCATGTGTTTATTTTATGAAAACACCTCCCGCTAGTTACGTTGGCGTCCATTTTGGCAGCCCCTTGGTTGGACCATGATCTGGTGCTGGTGGTCTGTAGCTCATTACTCTGTAAGCCCCAATGCTCCCCCTGGACAATGAATGATTCTCTTTTATCTCATGACGAGGTCCTGACAGCTATCAAGCGTTGGTTGACTATTTCCATCTTAACGCAGGTTCAGTCTCCTCTCCCGTAACTTTGCGGGAAGCATATAAGGCGGTCCTTTGGAGAAAAATAATTCAATTAGCATCCAGGAAGAAAAGGGAGAGAATACAAACCAGGAATTCCCTGGAACAGCGGTTACAGATGGCATCACAAACTTTTAAGCAGACCCCCACCCCTGCCAGTTGTAAACTCCTGGACCAGGCCCATACGAAACTAGACCTGTGTTTAACAGACGAGGCTGAGAGAACATTGGGTGAGACAAAAAAGGTACGTCAGGGCGAACAAACCTAACTCGATGATGGCCAATAGATTACGGACCTTTGTGCCGAAATACACCCCTATCACCCTCTGCACCCGCCACAACGTTCTTACTAGTAACCCCATACGCATTTTGGACGAATTCCGCCAACGTCTAACAACCCTTTATCAAGCCCCTGACCAGCCATCTATGGTCTTGACTCTTTTCTGCATGGCTTAGTGCTACCCTCCTTAATGGAGGCTCATGTATCCGTGATGGATAAGGATATCCAGATATCTGAGGTCTTACAATGTATCAAAGACCTGAAGGTGAGCAAAAGACCTGGCCCGGACGGCTTCACGGCCCTGTTTTACAGGAAGTTCTCTGACATTTTAGCTCCCCACTTGGCGACTATGTTTAACTCCGTTAAAAATGGGCGAACATTCACCCCCACTCTCCTAACTGCCAGTATAGTGAGGATTCCAAAGCCGGACCGTGATCATTCCTCCTGGGCCAATTACCGGCCAATTTCGCTCATCAATAGTGATATGAAAATACTGACAAAAATTTTGACCAACAGACTGAATACCTTTTTACCACGACTGATTAAAAAGGATCAAGTAGGGTTCCTTCCGTAGGGGCAGGCAGGCGATGCAATTAGACGCCTGTTCCAAACTCAACATATAGCCCACAGTAGATCCCTAGCCACAATATTCTTGTCAGTGGATGTAAATAAAGCCTTCGACACGCTATCTTGGCCATACTTAATAAAGGTCCTTCGCCACTATGGTTTCGGCAACTCTTTTTTGAGATGGATTTTTACGTTATATGATACTCCCCAGGCCAAGGTCAAGTACTATAGATTTGAGTCACCCCTCTTTCCCGTTAGAAGAGGGACCCGTCAGGGCTGCCCATTGTCCCCACTATTATTCATCTTGGCGCTGGAGCCCCTCGTGGAAGCGATTTGCTCCCATGTAGACATCACTGCAGTTGAGGTAGCGGGGGTCTTCCATAAAATTTCACTTTTCGCGGACGACACCCTACTATCTCTCACCAACCCTAGGATAGCCCTGCCCAATTTGTTTTCTCTTTTGGACAAATTTGCATCCCTTTCAGGCCTCTCGGTGAACCCGGCAAAATCTAAAGCAATGTCCTTAAATCTCCCTGCTCTGGAATTGGAAGCTTTGAAAGGTGCCTTCTCATTTCAATGGACGACCGTGCCACCGTGTCTGGGCATTAGACTTACCCCGATTTATGATGGACTTTACCAGGCGAACTTTCCTCCTTTATTCCGAAAATTATCTGACTTGCTGTCCTCTTGGTCCCACCTCCAGATATCTTGGTTTGGCTGGATAGCGGCCATTCGTATGACGTACCTGTCAAAACTACTTTACTATTTCAGGGTTTTTCACAATTCTTGTCCCTTCTCATGTCCTACACATACGACAACGTAAACTTTTGAAATTTGTTTGGGGCTCCATAAGACCCAGGATTAACAAACAAGTGATGTATGCCTGCAGAATCAACTGAGGTCTCTCGGTCCCCAACTTGCAGGCATATTATATAGCGGCCAATATAGCCCCACTTTCGCGTCTACACGAGACATACCAAATGTCACTGTGGGCCATTATCGACCTACTGGATTCTTTCCCGATCCCGATAGCCTCAGTTCCATGGCTCCCTCGGGAATACTGTTCACCTACAATTAGCCCGAGTTTGGCTCTTACCCTTTTGCTCTGGGATTCGGTTAAGTATTCGGCAGGACTGATCTCCCCTCACTTACCTTTGCTCCGTCTGTTACATTGCCCATTATAACCCCCGGGATGTGATAACCCAAAGCAATTTTCTTGGTGGTCTGAGAACGGTTTTGTCGACCTACACTCCTTGTTTACTCCCACGAGAATAATTACATTTGTTATGTTATGTTCCTCCCATGAGATTCCGCTACATTACCTACAAATTAGGCACTGGCTCCAACAACTGACGAAGTTTAGACCCAAACCCTACACCTTGACTCCATTTGAGAGCCTTTGTAGAGCTAGACCTCAATCCCCAGGTTTAATCTCCCTAATTTATTTGTCAATAATCTCCCATAAAAAAACGCCAGTGCGACAATATCATGGTCAGTGGGAGGCGGAGCTCGGGGGGCACTTGGACCTGGAGAATTGGCAAACTATGACAGTAGCGTCTTCAAAAACCTCCCATAACGTTTTAATCCTGGAAAACACAAATAAAGTGTTTTACCGGCTGGCCCGCTACCTTCCAACGTACTCCCCACTTTGCTTCTGGGGGTGTTCTCAAGAGGGCACAATGTCACATATTTGGTGGAAATGCCCGAAGGCCTGTAGGCTATGGGTTAGAGTGTACTCCTTACTCCGCAATTTATTCCACGTCCATTTAAAAAGGGATCCCTATGAAGCTCTCCTCTGTAAACCTATAGAGGCTTCGTCCCGAGCGCCAGCTTGCAACCCACATCTTTACTGCAACTAACCTGACTATTGCCAAAGCTTGGAAAACGCCCACAATTAGCTTTGAAACAGTTAAAAATCGCATAAATGACATCATGATAAATGAGAAATTGAACTCCATCCTTGCGAACAGCCATAAAAAGTTTCTGAGGGTTTGGCAGCCCTGAGTAGCTTACAGCCAACCGTCCAAATTTGACCCAGCGCTCCTTTCGATGTAGGGACCTGGGCCCCTATCTCCTCTCCCCTCACCCCCCGCCCTGCAGACCCCCCTCTTCTCTGACTCCTATCTTTACACTCCCTTCTCCTCCCTCTCACTTTTTCGCTTTCTATGCTCATCGGCATCATTTCTCGCACGCCCCTTTCATCAGGCCTACATCTGACTAGGATGAAGGTGATTCAAAATTCAAAATTGCATTCTTGACATATACAATGCCTAAATCTGTCATTTCCTTTTTGTTTATATAAATTCCGAGATCATCCATGTACTGAGAATGACATTTCAGTTACTAGTGATATCGCCTGTATGTGATTCATCTTTTCATATTCTAATAAAACCTTTGTACAAGAAAATAAAGGAAACAAAGCCTGAAAAAAAAAACAAATGCAGTTGTAGGCAGGTGCAGTCTATTATCTCCACTGCAGGTAGCATTCAACCGCATCAGCGTTGAAGAGGGAGAGGAAGTCAAGAGGAACATCGTTCTTCTGTGGTTTCCTGAGTCACAGAGAGCAGCTATCCAAATGGATGCTGTTGCCCCATGTGACTTTGGTGGCCATCTTGGGTCAGACAGAGTCTACTTAAGACCCTGGCTCCTGGGCTTGGTGCACGTTTCATGTGTGGGTAGAGAAGCAGTGGCGTCACTAGGGTTGGTGTCACCTGGTGCGGTGAAACAAGGTGTCACCCCCCACCCCAATAATTTGTGCAACCTGCATTTGTGGTGTCGTTAACTTTGCACTGACACCCACAGCAGATCTCGAGGGCAGTGCAACTGGAATGCAGTGTGGGAAGCTGCACAGGAACATGGCTTTCTCTCACTGCATTCTAGTGTGAAAGACCCTAAAATAGTGAATCAGTCCCATGCTGTTCACATTCGTACTCGATCTGGGAAAACCGTGTTCCCTGCATGTTTCCAGCACTGCATTCCAAATGCACTGCCAGGGGCGTCGCCAGGGGTGGCTATCAGGGCTGCAGTGCAATGTTTTAACTGCAGTCCGAGTGTCCCGAGGGGTGCCTAATAGCGGGCCCGCGGCTCTGTCAAGTCTCCCGGCGGGCGACTTGACAGAGCCACATGCGAGTGGCTTGACAGTGCCACGGGCAAGTGGCTTGGCAGAGCTGGGGGCTTGACAGAGTGAATGAACTCCGCTGGCCTGGGAGACACCTGTGTAAGGAGGCACTCCGCTGGCCTGGGGGACACCTGTGTAAGGAGGCACTCTGCTGGCCTGGGGGACACCTGTGTAAGGAGGCACTCTGCTGGCCTGGGGGACCCCTGTGTAAGGAGGTACTCTGCTGGCCTGGGGGACCCCTGTGTAAGGAGGCACTCTGCTGGCCTGGGGGACACATTTGTAAGGAGGCACTCTGCTGGCCTGGGGGACACCTGTGTAAGGAGGCACTCTGCTGGCCTGGGGGACACCTGTGTAAGGAGGCACTCTGCTGGCCTGGGGGACACCTGCGTAAGGAGGCGCTCTGCTGGCCTGGTGGACGCCTGTGTAAGGAGGCACTCTGCTGGGGGCACCTGATGGAAGGAGGGACTGCTGTCCCTCCATCCCTCTTTCTTTCCTTCCTTCTCTTCTCTTTCCTTTCCTCCCTATCTCTTTCTTTCTTCCTTCCTCCATCCCTCGTTCAACTCAGACACTAGCCACACCCTCTAAAGCCACGCCCTTTAAGCCACGCCCACTGATGCATTTCTTCGGGCTAGAGCCCCCTGGTCTTTTTCCCACCTAGCAACGCCCCTGCGCACTGGCCTGGTGATCTGCAGCGGTTGTCAAAGCAAAGTTCAGGACACCCCAAATGCAGGTCACAACTGCAGTGAGTTTGCCCCAATAGGATTGCATGGCGCAGAAGTTTAGTATGTTTCAGTTAAGAATAGACAGAGTCAGTGATCGCTATGGATCACTGACTCCCCATTCAGAAAAGGCTTCATCCTGACAGATACCCTGCAGCAGCCGGCAGGAGAGGAGAGGGGGGACCCTGTGGATCTGTGGGGACAAGGGGAAAGGCCATGAAAGAGCATGTGGGCCAGGAAAAAGTACAGGGGGGCTGGAGAGCACATGGGGGGCAGCAGAAAGAAGCAGACACACACACATCACACAGACACATATATACACACACACATACACACATATACACACACATATACACAAATCCACACAAGCACATATACACAGACACACACATGCATACAGATATAGATAGCCTTTTTAAAAATCGGCGGCAGCAGCACTGTACCTTCCTTCACTCTCCATGCCGGGTACTGCGGTGGGGGGGGGGGGGCAGAGAGCACAGCACAGGCTGTGCAAGACACCTATCCCTTACTTTCATTATGACAAAGTGGGACCGAGCTCCTGCACTGCAGATTTACGCATCGGCCAAGGATCGGGGAGCTCGGTCCCATATGCAGCCACCACTCCAACAATTCAGGCATACAGGGGGCCACACGGGCTCCTTGCAGCATGGGGCCCAGTCGCAATGGTGACATCAGCGACCCCTGGCTATTACAGGTAACCATCCTCACCTGTGATCTGTTTGCTTGTAATTAGCGTGTGTGTATAAAAGATCAATGAATTTCTGGACTCCTGACAGACCCTTGCATCTTTCATGAAGTGTTGCACTGCCGTTTCTGGATTCTGAGTCATGGGGAAAGCAAAAGAATTGTCAAAGGATCTGCAGAAAAAGGTAGTTGAACTGTATAAAACAGGAAAGTGATATAAAAAGATATCCAAGGAATTGAGAATGCCAATCAGCGGTGTTCAAACTCTAATCAAGAAGTGGAAAATGAGGTGCTCTGTTGAAACCAAATCAGTTGATTGATAATAAATGGCTTCAGCCAAACACTAACCATGAGTGAAAGAAAAGTTTTTGTGTTCTCATTCATATTCTCTGAAGAATGGCCAAGAAATCATAAATTCTGCCAGGGTATGAAAACTTATGAGCACAACTGTATGTAAGTCATCTCAGGCTCTATTTAACCACATCTCTTTAACCTCCCTGGCGGTATTCCCGAGTGTGGCTCGGGGTGGAATTTCAGTACCAAGAGCGGTAACCCCGAGCCACACTCGGGATTGCATCGCTGGATCCAGGCTGGGTTACTCACCTTGTCCCCTGGATCCAGCGATGTCCTCCCGCGGTGTCAGCGTGTCTCCCCGCGGCCAGATGATTCCTGTGTGCCGGGCTCCGTTCCCTGCGAGCGTCGCGTCGCACGGGGACGGAGACCGGCGGGAAATTCAAAAAGTTAAACACACACAGTACATACAGTACACTGTAATCTTATAGATTACATTACTGTATGAAAACATTTCACACCCCCTTTGTCCCTAGTGGTTTGCCCAGAGCCCTGCATGCACTTTTATATAATAAATGTCATTCTTTCTGCCTGGAAACATGAGAATGTCCATAGCAACCAAAAAGTGTCCCTTTGCGTCAAAAGTGGTTTTTGATC
>BLSH010431951.1:441531-455981 GCA_018402905.1 Glandirana rugosa
GACATAAAAAAAAAACAAACAAATATTAATCCCATCGGGGGTTTTATAACTCCGGATAATTTTTTTTGTTCATATGCTTACCGACACACTCAGGCCAGATTTACAAATATGACGTGTTCCATGTCTGTTCAGAACACCCTAGGTACGGACTAAGTAAAATTATTTCCAATTGAACAGGTGCAACCGACACCTGTTTGCCGACGAGAACAGACACTATTGCGGAGGACGGCACGATTTGTGTGCAAATCTGTTATGTGACTGACGTCCCGTCCGGTCGTGGAGGTTCCGTATTTGCCGTTCGAGTCCGGTAAGCCTACACGTACAGACTGATGGGTCTTCCCCATTCAACTTCTGGGTCTCCAAATTGGCCAAATGGCCTGAGCTTGCCGTTTATGCCTTGGAGGTGCTGGCCTGCCCTGCAGTCAGTGTATTGTCTAAACGTGTGTTTAGCACGGCAGGAGGCGTTATCACAGACAAGAGCAGCCGTTTGTCCACAGCCAACGTGGACAAGTTAACCTTTATTAAAATGAATCAGGCATGGATCCCACAAGACTTGTCTGTACCTTGTGCAGTATAAACATTTAGACCGGACTCACACAGCCATTCGTATACTTGTTTTTTTTAATAGGCCTCAATATTTTGGGGGCTACCCTAATTATAAACAAACAAAAAAAAAATACAGTGTTGGCTACCTCCTCCTCGACCACCGCCACTTCCACCTACACTGCCATGGTCACGGCCTAGTCAGCCTCTAGGCTCCTACTCCACATCCACCCCCCCTTCCCATTTTTTTTATTTGATTTTAATTTATTTTCCCTATCCCCATTTTTTTTGTAGGGGACTTGCCCTACTCTTACCCCCATTTTACTTCCTTTTGCAGCCCTCTAGCACTTGCCAGGACTTTGTTACAGCCATTTTTGTGCCTAAAAGTTTGGGTCCCCATTGACTTCAATGGGGTCCAGGATAACGTTCGGACAACGTTCGGTGCCGAACCCGAACTTTTTTCCAAAGTTCGTTCGGACCCTCCGAACCCGAACGTCCAGGTGTCCGCTCAACTCTACTCCCTATCTCTTTCTTTCTTCCTTCCTCCATCCCTCGTTTATCTCAGACACGAGCCACAGCCTCTTAAGCCACGCCCACAATTAAGTTTAGCCCTCGCCCACTTTTCGGTGAGGCGCGCTTCGCGCACCACATTTCTTCGAGCTGGTGCTCCTGGTCTTTTTTCCACCTAGCAACGCCCCTGGTGTAGACTAAACCCCTGTTTTTAATGCATACGGTTAGACAAGTTAATTTGGTTGGTCGCAAGCTGGTCGGCAAGTAGAACTTGGATTTTTCCTTGGCTGTTTTTTGTTTTTGTTAGGTGACTCAAATATGCTTGGAAACATAGGAACTAGGGTGCAGAAAAATGACAGCAGGTGCTCTGGACTGATGAGTCAAAATTTCAAATATTTGGCTGTAGCAGGAGACAATTTGTTTGCCAAAGGGCTGTAGAGTGGTACAATAATGAGTGTCTGCAGACAACAGAGAAGCATAGTGGAGGTTCTTTGCAAGTTTAGGACTGCATATGTGCAAATGGAGTTGGAGATGTGATCAGGATCAATGGTGTCTTCAATGCTGAGAAATACAGGCAGATACTTATCCATCATACCATACTATTGGCCCCAAATGTATTCTGCAGCAAGACAATGTCCCCAAACATACAGCCAATGTCATTAAGAACTATCTCCAGCGTAAAGAACGTGGAGCCCCGTGAGTGATGGTTTGGCCCCCAGAAAGCCCTGATCTGAACACCATTGAGTCTTATTGGGATTACATGAAGAGTGAGAAGGATTTGAGACAGCCACCATCCACAGAAGTTCTGTAGATAGTTCTCCAAGATGTTTGGAACAAAAATATGTTATTATATATTTTCATGTGACAACACTGAAGAAAGTACACTTTGCTACAATGTAAAGTAGTGAGTGTACAGCTTGTATAATAGTGTAAATTAGTTGTCTCCAGCTGTACAGTATTTGGATCAGCAATTTCATTTTGATCTATCAAATAACTGAAGGACACAGTAATATTTCAGTAGTGAAATGAGGTTTATTAGATTAACAGAAAATGTGCAATATGTATCAAAACAAAATTAGACAGGTGCATAAATTTGGGCACCCTTGTCATTTTGTTGATTTGAATACCTGTAACTACTTAGCACTGATTAGTTGGAACACACAATTGGTTTGGTGAGCTTGTTAAGCCTTGAACTTCATAGACAGGTGCATCCAATCATGAGAGTATTTAAGGTGGCCAATTGCAAGTTGTTGTTCTCTTTGACTCTCCTCTGAAGAGTGGCAAAATGGGGGCCTCAAAACAACTCTCAAATGATCTGAAAACAAAGATTGTTCTACATTATGGTTTAGGGGAAGGCTACAAAAAGTTATCGCAGAGATATAAGCTGTCAGTGTCCACTGTGAGGAACATAGTGAGGAAATGGAAGACCACAGGCACAGTTCTTCTTAAGGCCAGAATTGGCAGGCCGAAGTATGGTGAGAACGGTCAAAAACAGCCCACAGACCACCTCCAAAGACCTACAACATCAACTTGCTGCAGATGGTGTCACTGTGCATCATTCAAATGGAGACACTTGAGGTATGCAAATGCACATTTGGACAAGCCAGCTTAATTTTGGTCATAACAAGGGGAGTTCTGCATGGCGGCAAAAAAGCACAGTGTTTCAAGAAAAACACTTGCTACCCACAGTAAAATATGGTGGAGGTTCCATCATGCTGTGGGGCTGTGTGGCCAGTACCAGTACTGGGAATCTGGTTAAAGTTGAGGGTCGCATGGATTCCACTCAATATCAGCAGATTCTTGAGAATAATGTTGAGGAATCAGTCACAAAGTTGAAGTTACGCCGGGGCTGGATATTTCAAAAAGACAACGACCCAAAACACTGCTCAAAATCTACCCGGGCATTTATGCAGAGGAACAAGTACAAGAACAAGTACAATGCTCTCGAATGGCCATCCCAGTCCCCAGACCTGAATATCATTGAACATCTGTGGGGGAATTTAAAGCGGACTGTCCATGCTCGGCAAACATTAAACCTAAGGCTACTTTCACACTGAAGCAGTAGCCACAGTCACGGTAAAACCCTGCTTGTTTTAGCGGAGTTTTACCAGTGATACGGCTCCGCTATGCGGACGGGAGCGCCGCGATTTTAACCCCCCACAAGGGGTTAAAAGTGCCGGCGCTCCGCGCTACCGAGGCGGTGTGCAGCCGCTTTGGAAGCGCTTGCCATTCATTTCAATGGCAGGGGCGGTAGAGAAGCGGTATATACACCGCTCCCCTCACTGCCCCAAAGATGCTGCTTGCAGGACTTTTTGTAACGTCCCGCAAGCGCACCGCCCCAGTGTGAAAGCACTCAGGGCTTTCACATTGGCTAGGATTGGGGTGGATTTTTCAGGCGCTTTACAGACACTATTTTTAGCTAAATAGCGTCTGTAAAGCGTATCGGTGTGAAAGGAGCCTTACTGAACTGGAGATGTTTTGTAAGGAGGAATGGTCCAAAATACATTCATCCAGAATCTAGACACTCATTACAGGCTATAGGAAGCGTCTAGGGGCTCTTATTTCTGCTAAAGGAGGCTCTAATAAATATTGATGTGATTTTTCTGTTGGGGTTCCCAAATTTATGCACCTGTCTAATTTTGTTTTGATGCATATTGCGCATTTTCTGTTAATCCATTAAACCTCATTTCACTACTGAAATATTACTGTGTCCTTCAGTTATTTGATAGATCAAAATGAAATTGCTGATCCAAACACCCAAATATTTATAAATGACAATCATGGAAATTGTCAGGGGTTCCTAAACTTTTGCATACAACTGTATTAATGTCTATATTAAGTGTCCAAATGTCAATATTTTGTGTGGCCACCATTACTTTCCAGCACTGCCTTAACCCTCTTGGGCATGGAGTTCACCAGAGCTTCACAGGTTGCCACTGGAGTCCTCTTCCACTCCTCCATAATAACATCACGGAGCTGGTATATGTTAGAGACCAGTGACAGCTGGTGAAATTTTAGAATGGGGGGGCGCCAGACCCCGCCCTTCCTTTTTGATCCCACCCACTTCTCATTAGCCCCACCCCTTATAGATTCCACCCATTGTGTGAGATGTATACAGCCCAGAATCGCCCGATTGGGTATACTGCATCGCCAGATAGGGGTATATACAGCATCCACCAGATAGGGGTATATACAGCATCCACCAGATAGGGGGATACAGCATCCACCAGATAGGAGTATATACAGCATTCACAAGATAAGGGTATATACAGCATCCACCAGATAGGGGTTTATATAGCATCCACCAGATAGGGGTATATACAGCATCCACCAGATAGGGGAATATACAGCAACCATCAGATAGGGGTATATACAGCATCCACCAGATATGGGAATATACAGCATCCACCAGATAGGGGAATATACAGCATCCACCAGATAGGGGTATATACCGCATCCACCAGATAGGGGTATATACAGCATTCACAAGATAGGGGTTTATACAGCATGCACCAGATAGGGCAGGGGCGTCGCTAACAGGGCTTCAGCCCCGAATGTCACACCCTCAACCCCGAGCCTCACCAGGGGCCCCTAATAGCAGTGTCAAATGGCAGTGACTTCACATTGCTGCGGGTGGGCGATGTCACCTAAGCCGCGGGCGAGCGGCTTGATAGAGCCGCGAGCAGGTGGTTCTGTACAAGAGGGGAGCGGGCTTGAAGAGAGAGAGAGGGGCGGGCGAGCAGAGATGACATCATCTCTCTCTGCCCGCCACGCATCACTGCTCTTCCGCTGCTGGCACTGTGTAGGAGGGTGGAGGATCGGATCCTCTCTCTCCACAGCCCTGAGTGCTGGACCTGGAGGGGGAGGGGCTGTCAGAGCCGCCTCCTGTGGCAGCGGGGGGGTCTGCGACACTTGCTCTGTCCTAGGAGGGACACTTCACTGGGGGGCATCTGTGATGTAAGGAGGAACTCCACTGGGGGGAGCACCTGTGATGTAAAGAGGAACTCCTCTGGGGGGCACCTGTGATGTAAGGAGGAACTCTGCTGGGGACACCTGTGATGGAAGGAGGAACTCCGCTGGGGGCACCTGTGATGTAAGGAGGGACTCCGCTGGGGACACCTGTGATGTAAGGAGGAACTCTGCTGGGGACACCTGTGATGGAAGGAGGAACTCTGCTGGGGACACCTGTGATGTAAGGAGGAACTCCGCTGGGGGCACCTGTGATGTAAGGAGGGACTCCACTGGGGGGACCTGTGATGTAAGGAGGGACTTTGCTGGGGGCACCTGTGATGGAAGGAGGAACTCCGCTGGTGGCATCTGTGATGTAAGGAGGAACTCCTCTGGGGGGGCACCTGTGAAATAAGGAGGGACTCCGCTGGGGACATCCGTGATGTAAGGAGAGACTCCGCTGGGGGCACCTGTGATGGAAGGAGGGACTCTGCTGAGGGCACCTGTGATGTAAGGAGGAACTCTGCTGGGGGCACCTGTGATAGAAGGAGGAACTCCACTGGGGGCACCTGTGATGGAAGGAGGAACTCCGCTGGGGGCACCTGTGATGTAAGGAGGAACTCCGCTGGGGGCACCTGTGATGTAAGGAGGAACTCCGCTGGGGACACCTGTGATGGAAGGAGGGACTCCACTGGGGGACATCTGTGATGGAAGGAGAGACTCCGCTGGGGACACCTGATGACATCTGGTTGCAGGCGACAGTGGCAAGTGACACGCTTGGGGCTCCCACTGATTCTGCATTATGGTGAGTTGAACTATTTCATTTTACATTACAATGTAATTATAGAAATAATGCGTTTCAATCATCCTGACAGCATAACAACCATGGTGCTGGCATGATTGAAGATCTAACACCAGGTGACTGGAGTATCTTTATTTGCAGACTGTTAAACGTTCTGGAATAAACATATTGCTATTGTGGTGTAGGATCTGGGCCTGCTGTCCCTCCATCCCTCTTTCTTTCCTTCATTCTCTTCTCTTTCCTTGCTCCATATCTCTTTCTTTCTGCCTTCCTCAATCCCTCGTACATCTCAGACGTGAGCCACACCCCAAACACCCTTTAAGTCACGCCCACTACTTAATTTAGACATCAACATGTTTAGACATCAACACACCCATTCTTCGCCTCGGCGCGTGAAGCGCGCCCCATTTCTTTGGGCTATAGCCCCTGGTCTTTTTCATACCTAGCAACGCCCCTGAGATAGGGTATATACAGCATCCACCAGATAGGGGTATATACAGAATTCAACAGATAGGGACCCACACTTACCCCATCTAGGAAGCGGGCAGCGGTGTCCGGCGAGCGGGAGCGTGCTGTGCGTGCTTTGGCGGCTTGGCCTTCCTTCTCCGAGAAAGGCGTTTAACAGGATTGCCTGTCCTCTCAGCCAGCCGGGAAACTGGTAACATAACCGCGCTTCCTGATTGGCGGAGATGCCATTCAGTGATAGAAAAGCAAATATTAATTTGCTTTTGTAACACACATGAGTAGGCTTGCGAGAGCAATTCTCTGTGCTCCGAGCCACTCTATTTTGAAGCCTATTAGAGCCTATGGCTCTAATCAGGTGCTTCAAAGAAACCCCCCGCCGCTGTAATTCATGAATCCGGCATTCTGAAAGGGACCGTACGTATGAATTATGGAGTGGGCACGGCGGCCATGGATAGATTCATGCTATGCATGAATTATTAATTTAGCATAGATGGGGTGGCGGGAATAGAGGGGGCGGCGCCCGTGCGCCCTTAATGAATGGGCCGCCCCTGTTAGAGACCTCGCGCTCCTCCATCTTCCATATGAGCATGCCCCACAAATGCTCAATAGAGTTTAGGTCTGGAAACATGCTTGGCCAATCCATCACCTTTACCCTCAGGTTCTTTAGCAAGGCAAGCTAAAGTCACTGTCCCCACCTATAACTGGCCATTGCAGTAAGGAGCTATGGAGGGGCTTACGCATACACTTGCAAATGTGTGTACCCAATCCCCTGCCTTTTAAATGCTACTGTTAGACAGGTGAATTTGGTTGGTGGCAAACTGGTCAGTAAGTTGAGCTTGGAATTCTTTGGTTTTTTGTTCTTTAGCAAGGCAATGGTCGTCTTGGAGGTGGGTTTGGGGTCGTTATCATGTTGGAATACTGCCCTGCGACCCAGTCTCCGAAGGGAGGGAATCATAAAATACCAACCTAATTGTCCTCTTTCTTCCTCCCAAGACCTCCTGCTCTCTAGTTCCCTCATCACTTCCTCCCATATTCGCCTCCAAGACTTCTCCCAAGCCTCTCTCATCCTCTGGAATTCCCTACCCCAATCTGTCAGGCTGTCTCCAAATCTATCCACTTTTAGGCGAACCCTGAAAACTTTTCTCTTCAGAGAAGCCTATCCTGCCTCTACCTAACAAATACACCTTTTATTTTCTCCATCAGCTTATCCCCCACAATTATTACCCTCTCGTATCACTTGACCCTTCCTCTGAGATTGTAAGCTCTAACGAGCAGGGCCCTCTTATTCCTCCTGTACTGAATTGAATTGCATTGTAATTGTACTGTCTGCTCTAATGTTGTAAAGCATTGTGCAAACTGTCGGCGCTATATAAATCCTGTATAATAATAATAATAATGCTCTGCTTCAGTATGTCACAGTACATGTTGGCATTCATGGTTCCCTCAATGAACTGTAGCTCCCCAGTGCCGGCAGCACTCATGCAGCCCCAGACCATGACACTCCCACCACCATGCTTGACTCTAGGCAAGACACACTTGTCTTTGTACTCCTCACCTGGTTGCCACCACACACGCTTGACACCATCTGAACCAAATAAGTTCAACCCGGTCTCATCAGACCACAGGATATGGTTCCAGTAATCCATGTCTTTACTCTGCTTGTCTTCATCAAACTGTTCAAAATAAAGTTCTTAAAAGCCCAGGAGAAAAATCTCTCCTCCTATTGCAAAGTTTCCTTGGCTCTTGTAGTTCACAGCCCTATTCACTTTCACACTGCAGCTCTCCTTCTGAACTATGTTTCCCAATGTCCTGTGAGGTTGCCTCATCCATGAGGAGGGGGAAAAGCTGCTGCATTAGCAAGTCTCCTTAAAGCGGAGTTCCACCCTTTCCTTATGTTTATTAAAAGTCAGCAGCTACCTTGTTAAAGGGGCTTCCAGATTCCGATAAGCCCCCACCTGCAGACCCCAACAACCAACGGCCAGGGTTTTCGGAAAGAGGCCCTTGTCCTCATCAACATGGAGACAAGGGGCTTTGGGGTGGGGGGCGCAGGGCCCCCCCTGCTCCAAAGCACCCACCCCCCCATGTTGAGGGAATGTGGCCTGGTATGGTCCAGGAGGGGGGGCGCTCGCTCATCCCCACCCCCTTTCCTGGGGTCTGGTATAGATTTTGGGGGGGGGCCCCACACCATTTTTTTTTTTTGCCGTGGGGGTTCCCCTGAAAATCCATACCAGACTGAAGGGTCTGGTACCTCTTGGGAGGAACCGCACGCAATTATTTTTTTCAATTTTTGCTGGGGTTCCCCTTCAAGATCCTCAGCACACAAGTCGCACCGCAAGTCGGATCATCATGATCTGACTTCTGGCGCGACTTCTATTCAAACCAATGGGCTCCCATAGGGAACTATTGATTTTGAATAGAGGCAGAGAAATGCCTGACAAGACTTAACGCTGTGTATACAATGTTAAGAAGTGGTTTTTAAGCTTTTACCGGCGTCAGCGTCAAAACAGCTCTAGCGCTGCAGCTTCAGAGCGTGCTGGATGTGGGTTCTTGCTGCAGCTTAAAATCGCAGACGCCACTTACAGCTCAAAAACATCAGGGTGTGTATGGGGCCATTGAATAACATGGAGATGCGTATTTAAGCTGCAAAAAAAACTCAAAAGCACCCCTGTGTATGGGGCCTAAAGCCTCATGCACACAGGACGTTAAAAAAAATTCTAAAAACATCAGTAGCTTATCAGTGATTCTTTTCAGCTTTTATTAGCGTCATATTACTGGCGTTTTTGCATGTATTTTCACATTTTTAAAGGGCCAGAATTTTTGGGGTTTTTTTCCCTCAATTGATCTAAAACATCCAAAAACTTTGGGTACCGGCGTTTTTGCGCATTTTTACAGCTGAGAAACGTCTCTCAGAACCCAATGGTCTTGGGTTTATTTTACAGCTCAAAAATGTCCCTGCCAAAAACAGTTGATTACAGCCTATGTGTGCATAAACACATAAGATAACATGATGGAGAGTTTATTGACTTTAAAAAAGAACATTTGCAGCTAAACATAGCTGCTGTAAAACAGTCAAAAAAACGTCCTGTGTGCATGAGGAGAGCAAATTTTCCAAGGATGAGGGCTGCTCTCTAAGACTTAGACTGGGAGGGAATATTGGCATCAATGAACAAAGAACAGAAATGGGAATTTTTTAAAAAGTCTGCATGCAAACACACTGCAAAATACTGTATATTCCCATGGGCAATACGTTTAAAAGGCTAAAAATAAAACTTATGTGGCTCACAGCTATAAATAATAAGAAAAGAGCTTTTAAAAAATATAAAAATGAAGGAACACTATCATTGTATAAATGTTACAAAAATATAACTGAATATGTAAAAAGGGAAATCAAGGCCTCAAAAACTCAAAACGAACGACATATTGCAAAAGAGAGTAGCATAAACCTCCAAAAATTCTTCAAATATATTAATAGTAAATATGTCAAGTCTGAGAATGTAGACTCTTTACAAAATAATCAAGAGAGGGCGACTGGGGGCAAAGAGAAGCTAATTTATGAAATACTTTCTTCAGCTTTGTGTATACAAAGGAGCATGGGGGAGCTTAATGGGGTTGGTATTAAATTGATATGGTCCAGAAATATTTAGACAGAATAAAGGTGAATAAAGCACCTGGACCAGATGGCATCCACACACGGATCCTAAAAGAATTGAGCTCTGTCATTTCAAAGCCATTGTTTCTCACTTTTAAGGACTCTTTAATGACTGGATTAGTACCACTGGATTGGCATAGGGCCAATGTGGTGCCCATATTTAACCACTTCCTTACCGGGCCATTTCTGACACTCCTCTCCTACATGTAAAAATCATCATTTTTTTGCTAGAAAAATACTCAGAACCCCCAAACATTATATATGTTTTTTTAGCAGGTACTCTAGGGAATAAAATGGCAATCATTGCAACTTTTTATATCACACGATATTTGCGCAGGAATTTTTCAAACGCGTTTTTTTTGGAAAAGAAACAGTTTAGTGAATTAAAAAAATACAAAACAGTAAAGTTAGCCCAATTTTTTTGTATGTTGTAAAAGAGGATGTTACGCCGAGTAAATTGATACCCAACATGTCATGCTTTAACATTGCAAACACTCGTGGAATTGCGCCAAACTTTGGTACTTAAAAATCTCCATGGGCGACGCTTTAAAATTTTTTACAGGTTACATGTTTAGAGTTACAGAGGAGGTCTAGTGCTAGAATTATTGCTCTCGCTCTAACGTACGCGGCGATACCTCACATGTGGGGTTTGAACACCGGTTAAATATGTGGGCGGGGCTTACATATGCGTTCGCTTCTGCGTGCGAGCTCGCGGGGACGGGGGGACTTAAATTTTTTTTTTTTTGTTATTATTATTCATTTTACTTTTATTTTTTTATTTTTACACTGTGTCTTTAATTTTTTTTTTTTGATCACTTTTATTCCTATTACAAGGAATGTAAACATCCCTTGTAATAGGAATGGTGCGTGACAGGTACTCTTTATGGAGAGATGTGGGGTCAATATGACCTCACATCTCTCCTGCAGGCTGGAAAGACTGAGATCAGAAAAAAAAATTCCGATCCCAGCCTTTCCAGCCGTGATCATGGCTTTGTTTACTAAAGCCGGGCCGGGCGTGACGTCATAACATCGCGCCCGGTCCTCCGAGGGTCATAGAGATGACTGGTGACCAGATGGTCATCAGTCATCTCCCTGACGACACTCCAGAGGCGACGGATCTCTTCTCCCTGCCGCCGATCGTACGGGCGGCACGGGAGAAGCACCGAATGGCGGCGGGAGGGGGGGGACGTCCCCTCCCGCTGCCTACAAGAACGATCAAGTGGCTGAACTTCCGCTATGATCGTTCTTGTGGTGTGCAGAATCGCCTGCTGAAAAAAATGATATCTGAATGGTGCCTCTAGCTGCTGGCACCATTCAGATATCCCCGCTCAAAGTCTAGGACGTCCATGGACGTCCTACCGGCGGGAAGTGGTTAAAAAGGGATCAAAGTCTTTACCAAGTAACTATAGAGCTGTTAGTTTAACTTCTATAGTCCGGAAGATACTGGAGAGTTTACTGAAAGACCACATAGATGAGTTCTTGTTGGAAAAAAATATTTTAAAAACAGACAGCATGGATTCATGAAAGACAGAAGTTGTCAAACAAACCTGATTTCTTTTTATGAGGAGGTAAGTAAAACCTTAGACAAAGGAGTGGCTGTGGACGTGGTATACTTGGATTTTGCAAAAAGAGTTTTTTTGACACCGTTCCCCACACACAGCTAATGTGTAAGGTAAAGTCTACAGGCTTGGAAAGATCAGTTTGTAAATGGATAGAAAACTGGCTAAAAGACCAAATTCAGAGAGTACTGGTTAATGATTCTTACTCTGAATGGTCTAAGATTATCAGCGGTGTACCCCAATATTCAGTGTTGGGACCCTTAGCCTGGGTTCCCACTGACAGCAGGATTAAAATCGCGTGAGTTTAGCTGAACTCGCACAATTTCATTACTGCATGTCAGTCCGACTTCGGGGACGATTTCAGAGACATCTGTGCGGGTTGATGCACAGATGTCTATACAAATCGCACCCCAAAGACACTAAAAGTAGTACACAAACTACTTTTGGGAATCGGTGCAACGCCGCACCGATTCAGCCGGGGCCATTGAGGGCAATTGCCCCCGATTTGGCATGCGATTTGACATGTCAAATCGCATGCCAAATCACTGCAATGTGAACCTAGGCTGACTTTTTAATACATTTGTAAATCATGTAGGGTCTTGGATTAAAAGTACCATTTCAGTCTTTGCATGACACCAAACTATGCAGTGGAATAACATCTTTACAGGATATTTCCAACTTACAAGCCAACCTCAATGCACTGTTTAATTGGGAAACTATGTGGCAAATGAGGTTTAATGTAGATAAATGTACAGTTATGCACTTGGGGGCTAAGGATATGATTGCATCGTACATACTAGGGGGAGTATAACTTGGGAGTTAATGGTGCAGAAGGATCTGGGTGTTCTGGTAGATTGTAACTGGGGTGGCTCGTCCATTGGGGGCGCACAGGTGCCGCCCCCCTATACATGCATCCGGCCCCCCATGCACAATGCTGGATGCTTGAATACCAATGGGGGGGGGGGGCATTTGAAGCACGTGATTAGAGCCAGAGGCTCTAATAGGTATCAAAAAAGGGTGGACTCGGGGCGCAGAGCACTGCGAACCGAGCCCATCCAGTTGTGTGACCATAGCAAATGAATATTCGCTATTTTCACACTGATTCTCTTCCTGTCCAATCAGGAAGCGGGTCTGAGACCTGTTTCCCGAATGGTCGAAAGGAGAAGCACTCCAATTGACCGCTGAGGAGGGAGGAGATGGAAGCTGCCATGATTCCCATGGAGGAGAGCAGGGGAAGGGGAACCCACTCTTGATGCCCGCCGGCTGTAACCCGTGTGAAGCACTGACCATCATAGATGGGGTAAGTGTTCCAGACCCGACTGACCAACCAGGGGTGGTGCAGGTTACCCGAGTGGCTGTGGGTGCACTGTTTGCCGCCCCCACCCCCAAAAAAAAATTACCACCAGCTGCCACTGGATTGTAAGCTTAATAATGCCATGCAATGCCAAGCAGGAGTTTCCAAAGCAAGCAAAGTCCTTTCTTGTATTAAGGGAGGTATAGACCCCAGAGAGAGAGATAACATTTTGCCCCTGTACAAATCAATCAAGACCTCATCCGGAATATGCAGTTCAGTTATGGGCACCAATTCAAAAAAAGGTTATCAGGGAACTGGAGAAACTGCAGAGAAGAGCAACCAAACTGATGAGAGGCATGGAGGAACTCAGCTATGAGGAAAGATTGGAGGAACTGAATTTATTCTTTCTTGAGAAGAGGAGTCTAAGAGGAATACGATTAACATGTATAAATACTAAAGGGGTCCATACAGTGAACTTGGTGTTGAGTTATTCACTTTAAGGTCATTATCTGATATTTGGAGCCGGAATGAGGCAGAGCACAGAAAGGACCAGTGTTTGGCATTGGGCATTTCTTGGGAGAGTGTGGCTCAACCTGGAGAGGTGTCAGAGCACACTGTACTTGCAGGAGCAAGAGTGTTACTGAGAGTGTTGCCTCACACTACAGAGATAACTTACTACACATGAGTAGAGTTGAGCGAACCCGGACTGTAAAGTTAGGGTCTGTGCCGGACTTTAGGGTGCCCGTGCCCCGAACTCGGACATTTGATAAAAAGTCGGTATTCTGGTATTTTTGGCGCCTTTTCTATAGCTGCTGGGCAGCCAATCAACAAGCTTTTCACTAGTTTGCACTTAGAAGCCATCACAGCCATGCCTACTAATGGCATGGCTGTGATTGGCCAGTGCATCATGTGACCCAGCCTCTATATGAGGCTGGAGTCACGTAGCGCCGTGTGTCAGATTGTCTCAGACTAGACTAGGGAGAGCTTAATGGCGATGATATGAGGGAAAGATTAGCATTCACAACCATCTCAGACTGCATTAGGGAGACCTTCATTGCGGTCCTGTGAGGGAGACATTAGCGTTCAGAACCATCTTATAGTGCATTAGGGAGACGTTCCTGTCTGTGCTGTGAGGGAGACATTAGCATTCAGAACCATCTTATAGTGCATTAGGGAGATGTTCCTGTTGGTGCTCTGAGGGAGAGATTATCATTCTAAAACCATCTACTACTGCATTAGGGACAGGTTCCTGTTGGTGCTCTGAGGGAGAGTTTATCGTTCTAAAACCATCTACTACTGCATTAGGGAGAGGTTCCTGTTGGTGCTCTGAGGGAGAGATTATCGTTCTAAAACATCTACTACTGCATTAGGGACAGGTTCCTGTTGGTGCTCTGAGGGAGAGTTTATCGTTCTAAAACCATCTACTACTGCACTAGGGAGAGGTTCCTGTTGGTGCTCTGAGGGAGAGTTTATCGTTCTTAAACCATCCCCTACTGCATTAGGGAGAGGTTCCTGTTGGTGCTCTGAGGGAGAGTTTATCGTTCTAAAACCATCTCCTACTGCATTAGGGAGAGGTTCCTGTCGGTGCTGTGAAAGACAGATTATCATTCTAAAACCATCTACTACTGCAATAGGGAAAGGTTCCTGTTGGTGCTCTGAGGGAGAGATTATCGTTCTAAA